>JAZHYW010009476.1:0-46966 GCA_037355805.1 Ixodes ricinus
GTTGGTTTTTGTCGAAAGCGCTACCCGATCCAATGATGGACCATTCACTAATGCCAATGTTGGACCAAGATTCGACCAATATTTGAACCAATATTGGACCGTCATTCATGCCATCGTAGGACCGCCTCTTAACCAACATTTAAGCCAACGTTGGGCCACAATTCAACCAACACCTAAGCCATTATTGGACCACTACTGGTTGTGGGTCTTACCACCAATATTGGCATCCAAGTTTAAGCATTGGCTTATCCAATATTTGCTCCCAACCTTATGCTCTGGATATTTCGATTTCGGCATCCGATTTTAAGCTCGATCTGCACTATTTTCGGCAGCAGTTTTAGCGGGCATGCAGCTTTCTTTTCAGATGTTTTTATAGTGTTCAGTAGAACACAATATATACATCTAAAAGAAAGCTGATGTAGACAAGCCACATTCACTGTGGAAAATATTAAGTCAATATTACATGCAGGTAAATATAAAAGTATGAAATGCAAAGTGTACCGTCAATACATTTTATTAAAGTTTCGATTGAAGGAAAATTTAAACAACAATGAGTGCCAGGGTCCATCGCTGCAAGCTGTGAACCGAGCAGGAACTTGATGGGATTCCACGCAGGGGCCTGGCCACAGGACTCTGAAAGACACAGAAGCGGGGGTTTGGATTCAGGTGAAGGGTTTTCAAAGGCTCTCAGTTCTCTCTTACGCTTGTCAATAATGAATATCAAAACAAAACTTAACTTCAATATTAATCGCCGCCCTTTAATTAACTATTCGATTAATCGGCTGAGTTGCTCTTCAAGTATAAAATCTCGAAAAGGCCTACCGACTTTTTTATGCTTTATTTTCCATATTATAAACTGTCTTTTCCAGTGAATTATTTTTCGTTATTTTCTATGTAAAAAAACTTAGTACTGCCTTCTAAAATAAATAGATGCGCAGGTAAGACACCGGAGCCGGCTTGCTGGAATCAGTGTCTCAGCTGGGACTGGGTGAAAGAAAGCACTTTAGAGGCTGGGGCGCGCGAGCGTCTTGAATCGAGGTTTGAGTCCCGTTCGGCTCGTTCGCTGGCTTTAAAAGTGCTTTCTTTCTCCCCGTCTCAGCGGTGACGCTGTTTCTAGCAAGACGGCCCAAACGTTTAGTACTGTTTTGTTCGTCCGACTTGTCCTTACTCAGAGCTCGATCAATCTAGATTAAAATATTTATAGTGATTTAAAAAAATAATCAAATAGTACGAAGGTTATTTTTATACGTAAGAACATGACAGTTGAACAGAAGTTGATGCTTCAATCAATCAAGAATTTAAAATAAATCACGCACATAAAATAGCTTGTCGTGTAAAGACAATTACTGGCTATTATGCGCTCGCAGAGCGCGGTGACATAACTGACACTCCACTCGCCCAAAAGCCGAACCCTGGCAAATAAGGACTACTCAACGCTATGTGGTATTCGACTTTGGACGTACCGGGAAGACTTTTTACTACAGCACACATCGACCGCAAAGAAGACAGCCACAAGAAAAATTAAATAAAAATTAATTCGAACACAGAAATAACCAATCAGAACGTCTCCTACGGTCTGTTAGAATAAAAAGCACTTACAAATAGCGCTATACAGGGCATTCCGGGCCGATCGCTGTGGATTACACGTTGAACGCGTCGGAGATTCCTGGCACAAAGTTCGATACGGTTCAAACTCATCGGATAGTGACAAAACGTACATTTCGTAGCAAGAATACTTATCCCCAATGGTCAGGAGGAACTCTCCTTGTCACTCACATGGAAGAGAAGGCGGTCCGTCGTGTCTTCGGTCCGTCGAAGCTATTGGTAACAGTATGCCGAAACAAAGGAAGATCACCGGTGTGTAGGCGCTCCCGAAAGAATATCCATGGTCTTGGCGACCCGCATGTTGAAGATCGCACTTGGCACTAAGACGAAACGCACTGTGGTGATCGGAGCTCTAGAACCACCGCTCTTGCCGAGCCACTTCGCCCGATAAAAACAGTCTGCTAAGCAATCAAATGCACTCAGACAACTTAGAAACTGACACGACGGTGTCCTGATATGCGCATGATTATCTTGCCATTCTTGTTCCTTAAACAAAAACAAAAAAAACTATTTCAGCCACAAAAAAAAAAAGAAAAAAAAACATGCATAAATTGCGAAGCGCACCTGCCCACTTCCAGTTCGCGGATGCGCGTGTTGGAAATTGAGGAGACCGTCCTCAGTCCCCATCGTCTTCCAGCCACAACCTTATCGTGTGGCCTTGGTGCACGCGATCCCACCTTCTGTGTGCGTGTGTATCGCGGGCTGGACTTCATCACCCCTAACCTGAAAGCGTAGAGGAAGCTAAGAAGCTCGATGAACCGATCGCAGGTCTATTTTTAATCACGTGATCACGCTCTCTCCCGTAACCACGCGCAGAGAGCGTTGAAGGTGATGACCGGTCCGGCCGGCGCGTAGCTCCCCCGCACTGTCAGCTTAGGAATGCGCAGTGTCCTCCTCCCTCAAGGTCGCTGAGTCCTCTTCGATAACAAAGGAGAGATTTGGAGAGATTAGTGACGGCGTGGGGAAGCCTTTCCGAAGCCGTTCCAAGGCCGTCGGCGCGACCCTACCCCGGCACACTTCTCTCTCTCGAATTCTTTTGTCTGTCTCTGCTGGTATATTCGCTATCCGGGTTTCCAAAACCCAATGTAGTAGAGATTGCTTAGACATGATAACTTTACAGCAAGAGGACGAAAAGGGACTGACAGACACGAAGCTCCGAAATCAGCTTGGAGCCTAATGTCATAATGAAAAAAAGACAATGATAAATCAAATGCGGAAACAATGGGCGATATAAATTTACAGAAAATCGTCCGCCACTTTGGCGTTCCCTCAGGGCACCATTGAAACTAACTAGCTTGTACTTCAAAATAAACAAAACTGGAGAGCATGCGCACTAAAAGCATGCGCAAAAACATTTGGAATGCGCCACACCGGTAGTCTAAAATAGCAACGACGTGTGGGCGATAGCCTGACGTGTGTAGCATGATAGCCTGACGTGCAGAATCCCTTTGCGCGCTTTAACCAGAATTGTTCCATGTCATCGTAATATGTTGAGGGTCTACAAATGACGACATGATTACTTTACACACGCTCGCGTGCACACTTGCTGTCTCTTAATTAAAAGTAGAATGCTCAACCGTCACGGTGAGGACCCGGCCCACCTGATCTAGGGATTCGCGTCATGGGCTTCTGATAAAACTGGCCTTTTGAAGGCGTGACAACAGGGTGGGGTGTCAGTCGTGGAGAATTTGACACGGGGCTTTTGACTTCGGGTGCTTTCGTGCACGACCCGATCGTACATAGCACACCAACTTTCTGTAAAGCGGTATTCTTCGGGGAGCTTGGAAGTCCACTGTGATAAAGGTTCGTGTGATCCTTTGCTGTACAAAACACAAATTCCGGGCAACTGGGAAGCGAAAACAGAAAGGTAAATTTCTTGGCGTTCAAAATCAGTGTAAAGGAGGATGACGGTTGCGTAGTTGCGTCGTCACTCGTTTCATAAAACGCGGAATTCGGATTTATTTGGCCGAGGTATATAGTAACGTATTATATTTGTTCATGTTTTCTAAATAAAATTCAGTTGCCAGTAGCGCGCCGAGTTTGCAATCCTACTTTTGTTGCTCGTTTTTTTTTTGCGCTTTTAAGTTTAGGTTTTTTGCGCCTGACGTCACTTCCGGCTAGAATCTAGAAATCAAGACCAACATTGTCGTCTGCTATCAGTGCATTGGCGCCAAGTTGAAGGCATTAGGGCTCTTATTGTGGCATCAGTAGAGCCGTAAAGTCATAGAGCCGTCATTGTATAACCACATTTCAGAATAGTGTCTTGTTCGAGTCAATCGCAAAGAAGTATCTTCACCTGACACGAAGTGCACTCCACAAGCCCGTAGTTAGGGTACGAAGCTTTTCTGTCGAGATCATAGAGTCAACATAATAATCTATTATGTTGACTCTATCATCGCGGACATAGTTTTTTTTCTCCAGTTGGTGGTCTTGATGAGCTTATTTCGCTGGCGACTCTTTAATGTGCGCAGTGAAGGAGCAAAATATCGCCATTAAGTTCTGTACCTTGTTATTCTTGTTTTCTTTGCAGTTTCGATGCCTCGCTCACCCGTCATGTTTTTACAGCTGCTGTTGCTGATTACCTTGGACGTGTTATCGGCTGTCCCTCCGGTACGGCTGGTCATCCCCCCTGTGAACGAGTGGAACGTGGACGTGTCTGGCCGCACGGATCGTGCGCCTGCAGAACTCAGTCTGCCTTTGTGTTCGCCACATCTTCGGAGTTCACCGCCACGTTTGGACACTTCGCCGTTCGTCGTCCAGCAACAAGGGTCCACGTCAGCTGATTCAACCGCACAAAAGCACGCCCTTTTCACCGATGCTTCGGGCCACGGCACCGCAGTTTCGATGCCTCGCTCACCCGTCATGTTTTTACAGGTTAGTTACTACGATACCCACGGTTACCGTGAGGATGTTTGTTTACTAGCGGTGTCGTGGCCATCCCATTTTTTGAAACGTGTTCGCGCGGCTGTGCTTTATCTTTGGCGTCTCCTTTTGCTTAGTGGTGATATAGAGGCAAATCCTGGGCCAATGACGAAGGAACAGGAGGCTAAGCTTGACCTTGTGACTAATGTAGTGCAACGACTCGAGATTAGCAATGCAAGTGTTCTTGATTCCATCAATAAGCTTTTACAGAATCATATCACCCTAAAGGATAACTTAGAATCATTAACAAAAAGAGTCCAAGAGCTGGAAACTAAGGCGGAGATGTCTCCTCCACCTCAGGCTTCCGTAAACGTCGATGAGAATATTTCCAAACTGCAGGACAAGATCGATGACTTGGAAAATCGCTCCCGCCGATCAAATGTTCTTTTCTTCGGGGTAACAGACACGGACGAGTCTGAGACGTGGGAGTGTTCTGAACGCCTTGTTACCGAGTTTTGCTCAAACCGGCTTGGCATCACGGTTTCATCTATCGCCAGAGCTCACCGTCTGGGCGGTTTTTCGTCAGCTAAAAAGCGTCCAATAATTGCCAAATTTTACAATGATAAAGATGTGGAATTGGTGTTAGGTCAAGGCCTCAAACTAAAGAACACACCATTTAGCATATCACGCGACTACTCTGAGGCCGTCCGCGACAAACGCCGTAAGCTATTGCAGTTTTCGAAAACAATAAAGAAAGATGGTGACCGTGTTCGCGTTGCTTTTAACAAACTTTTTGTGAACAATGACCTGTACATTTGGGACGTTGATATCAATGCCGCTGTGCATGTTCCTCGGCCTACCAATGCTTCAGTACTTGTTCCTCGGCCTACTACAGCATGATACACGCCCCCCGCCCGTCAGACTCAAGTATCTTCCTTGTTGCTGCGACCAAAGCGTTCTTCCCCTCATAGCGTTTGTTTTTTGTACACCAATATAAGAAGCATCCTCCCCAAAAGTGTCGCCCTCTCTTCACTCGTCGATTCATGCTCAGCATCACTGATTGCGCTGACTGAAACGTGGCTCAATGACACCGTTCATGATAACAACATTTTTGTCAGTGGGTCTGTTTACAACTTTTTTCGTATAGTCAATCAATCAGTAAAGAATGTTATCAAACGTTAAAATAGATATATAATACATGCCTTGTCAGCATTTCGTGAACCAAAGGCTTTCTCACGACATAAACGCTTAAATTCGTTTTCGCTGTAAGTCAGAGCGCAGCCGACATAACAGGCCAATGAGGCCGATCAAGCAGAGCCAGAAAACACGATGTCACGGAGCTCAACGTCTTATAGTGCGTTTTTTGTTCCGGTCGAAGCAGTCAAGCGCAAACCATGCACCATGAACTTGCGTTTTAGATGCGGAGCATCTCTTGCTCGGGTCTATCTCCCGCGGCGTCGTAGTCCGCACTCACACTACGCTATGCGCAACTTCCTCCTTCCTCTCTCCAACAGCTGCGCGTTACTCTCTCCGCTCTCTCTCTCTACCAGCTGCAGTGCACTTCTGCGTGCGTTCGCTTCTACTCACCGCGCGCGTATGCGCAACTCTCCTCCTCTAGTCTCCTCTCCTTCAAGTGTGAATATAAGCACCGCTAGTGCGCTGCGCGTTGGCTGCGCGCGTTCCCCCGGAGGAGTGAAAGGAGGATAGCTTTGGGCGCGCGGGTCGCAGCACCACGCCAGGGCTTTCCAGGGGTGGCCCCGCAACTCTGCGCTGCCGTCTGCTAGTGTTTCTGGCCGCTCGCGTCCGCCGCAGCCCAAATCCGGCCGGCCAAAAGAAATCCTGATCAAGAAGGGAATAAATAAATTCACGATCCGCGATGCTCCCCATCACCCCATGGTTCCCCTCGGGAAGATGGTGTAATTTTTTTACTATGCGTGTTTGTGCTTGTGTATCTTATAGTCTTTGACTGCATTTTGATCTGTGATAAACCAAGCAATAGCAGACTTTTTTTTCCAAGACGGGTGTTCAGAAGGGCGCTCTATACAACTCATCATTTTTATGGTAGTTTGATTCAACTTGGTTACCAATTATCTTACCTTATAAATAACCACCCCAATATTGTCGAAATAGTACGCCGAGGTCGAAGATTCTCCATGTTCAAGAAAAGAGATAAAAGCGTATTTTGTAGCCTCAGTGACCTAAACGTAATTTTTTTTAGGCGAGGGGTAGCAGATTTCAAAGTACTTTTTAGAGTGCTTTGTGATATTTTTTCATTATTAATTAAGTCTATGGATAAATCTGCATGTTGAAAGAAATATACCAACGTCTTACATGCAGTCTTGTACACGTTACTAAAAAAAGTAATCGATTACAATTACTATTACTGTTGGCTAAAAAGTATGCTATTAGATTACTTGATTACTCGACAGCAAAAGTAATTGGACATTACTTTAAGAAGTAACCATTACTTTTCCGATTACTGTATTGTGTATGACTTACATCTTTATGAATGGTAACTTAGAGTGCTTCTTGGAATCTCTGGTTCCAAATAAAATGTATTTTGTTTTCTTGCTTTATATATTTTCTTGTACTGGCAACCAAGAGGCCCTTACTCTCTTTCGCACATACACGCGCTTCTCCAGATATTATTCACATGTGGATGAACTCGCATGTTATACAAAAGAGCAGCAGCTCCAGGATTTGAAACGGATCATGTGTAGTATCCATTAGCGGAAGAAATCGCCCCGACCACTTCCTCAACTCAAAACCTTGTTTGTCACAAAGACCACGTAGGGGAAATACGGGATCTTGACGTGTATTTGGACTGGCTTTGTTATATTTTGCATCCGCTTTAGACAATCCTTCGGTTCTGGTTCTCCTACGGGCTGCGAGTGGGTGCCGTAAGCAGGATTGTTTTTGTTTATTTCTGTGTGTGTGTGTGTGAGGGGCTAGTTTGAACGAAGGACTTACAGAGTTACATTCTGCTCCTCGAACTTCGCCCTGGAATGGCCTTTGTCGCTGCACTAAGGCTTCCTGGGCCTTCCCACTCCCAGTCCAACGCTCGAAAAAAAAAAAAAACGGACATTCCACAGAAACTCTACATACAACAGGGGTTGATCTCGTTTTCTACAGCTCCGTAAAAATCTCTTTCTTTTACGTTCGAAAAAAGTAGCAAATTCTATTTTTGTCGTTTCATAAGAAAAATGTGTGTACGAGGCGGGGGTGGAAGAATAGTAACGGTTAGATGTAATTTGTATTACATCAAAAAGTAAATCAGATTACCTCTTGTGATTACTGCCTAAGAAAAGTAATCAACTGATTACAAAATTACTCCAAAAAGTAATCGATTACAAGTAATTATATATACTCACTATATATATATATATATATATATATATATATATATATTCTGTTTGAGTGACACCGAAATGGAGTAATTTTACAGTAACGCTGACATTGTATGGTATTGAATGTGATCTCAATGATGTCGAAGTGAATGATTTCTATTTGAAACTCGAGCGGCTTTGGAGAGCAAATGACACAAACACAGCAATGAACGCGCCCTGCCCTCGTACGCTTATGGAAAGATGTATACTCCAGTTACGGGCGCGGTGCGCGTAGCTCAATTGACCCGTAAGTGACTACGTCACAACATGGCGTCGGGGTCCAAACAAACCGTTGCTAGGGACGCTGCTGGTGAATAATGCGTGGAGACTCCACATCAGGCAAGATGTTTCCTTACAAGTAAGTAAATAATTTTGTAAGCATCCTAACTCTTGATTTATAATTGCGAAGATGTACTTGATTGTCCCAGTGTCGTACTGCAACAATGAAAGCCATTTCTGAAGTATTACACTCCGTTTTGCTTTGGTAGCAGACGACACGATAGATTTGCTGACCCCTGTTGCAGCGGGCGTCTTCATCGGAATTGCGTCGGTAAACGAGCGACAAAAACAAGTGCATCGTCATGGCCGTAAAAGCCTCCGCAATGTGCGTTTTTTTTTCTGGAAGAGCTCCAGGCTTAGTTCGAAAGGGGAAATGCGGTAAATTCTAAATGCATCGTCATGCAGATCAGTTACGACGACGACCTGAAGTGCATTACCGGCGTAGTGCTGGCCAGAATGAGAAACAAATCGTGCGCCGTCGAGGCAAGTCGTTTGTTATTATTATTATTATTGAGGTTTTCAGGTTATTAAAGAATTTCCGTCTATCGCGATTTCGCAGTGTTTGGCTCTTTTTTTCTTTTTGTTGGTATGCATCAAATTTCCGTGAGTGTGCTCTTTGCCGAAGATCTCCATCGAACCCGCGATGCGACATGATCTGTAATAAACTCACCTTACGTTTTTTATCCAGTTCTTTCTGCTCTTTGCGTCTTGCGGAAATCTGAAGAAACCGCAGCAATCTTTCTCCACGCGATGGTTACAGCCAGGTACGACGCACCCTCCCCTAACGCGAGTCCGTAAACAATATTTGAGGATCTCAACCGGTCGCCTGAAAAGCTTTTCTCCGGGTGCAATGCGATCTTTTAGCGAGACCGATCATCTCGATCGACGCCCGGACTTTCGATAAGCTATGTTAGGCATCGCACGCCACTATGATTTCTTATAGTGTCTGAAATTATTGTACTTAAAAGTAAAACGCAATATCAGAATATCGTCTTCATTCGCAGGATTCAGACGCTGAGCGCCGGCTTGGCCACGGCGGGCGTGTGACAGACTGCATACTACTTGCTATCGTCGTCTGCTGAAGGCATCTTGAGGACCGGAAGTTGCAGGTCGTAAATATTTCAGAAACAAGCGATTACCGGCATCACTCCAAGTCGAAACATATATGACATTCAAGCTTTCTTTATCAGTGATTTTTAGAAGTATAAATCCTACTCCCGATTTTCGAACGGTCCGGTCTTTTCGTAGTGAAACCTAGCCACATGTATTTGTCCATAACAACGAACCTAGCAACGGTTTGTTTGGACCCATGACGTCACACTTACGAGTCAGTTATGGTTTCGTTTGCGCGAGAACACATGCAAAGTTCAACGTCTACGGGAGATTCGTAGTTCGAATGAGCATGGGATCCAATTGAAAGAGTAGATTCGCATGCGACATATGAAGCACAGATATACCGCGGACTGAGTTACAACTAGGACTGGGCGTTAATTTTAATCGAATAATTAATCAGTGGACCTATTGCTATACTACCCGCGTCAGTGAGAATGCAGTGATTGGTGTTCCACGGGCCACACGAGCACGCCTTTCCAGTATAAAGGATTCGAAGTAAATAACTAAAACAAAGCGTTGAAGGAACGCGCGTGCAAGATGCCATTTGTTTTGGGTATTTCTTTTGGAAAAGTGCTATGGCTGACGTGAGCTCGTGCGGCGCGTGGAACATCATTCCCTGCATTTTCCTTGACGGTTGGTGACGTACTTGTCTAGCTCGAGTCCAGACGCAGCCGATGCTACAAGCGCGAGCCTGTGGCCCTGAACAGGGCTTGCACTGCACGGGCGCGCGCTGGCATGGGACTCTGAAAGCCCCGGAGCTCGCGCTTGTAGCATCGGCTGCCCTGGACCCAAGCTGAAACGAAGTATAGTAATAGGTCTGTAGGCTGAGCTGCGTAAAGCGACCAATCGCATGGCGTTGAAGTAGTTGGGGCACATATAACCTTCCCGACTTCTTTCGAGCACACATTTCGCGTCTACAGTTTACTTTAGGTCGATTTTCACCTAAAGTTTGCCTTCATACACGTGTACTCGTACACGTCTGCATGGTGAAAGCGTTAAATTTTTAATTTTCTTTTGTCAAAATTTAACCGGTTAACTGGTTAAAAATTTAATCGCGATTAAATCATTAATTGATTCATCGGTAGATTTTTAGGTCAAGTTCCCAGACCTAGTTTCACCGCAACGTAGGAAAACATAAGCAAAAGCCCCTGAGTGAGTGGACATAGCCTCGTTCAGCAGTTTGAAGAGCAATGGCCGGGCTAGAGTAGCCAGGTGCGATCTCTGTACGGCCTTTGCACCGGGAGTAGTTGCTCCCGCGGCGACAGCTTGGAGTGGTAGCTGTAACCCTACTGCTCCTACAGCGTTATAATTCCTTCTGGAGAGTCACGTCCTCCTCACCGTGCTGTCCTCTTGCTCCGGGGTTGGTTGGATAAGTTTCTAGAGAAATTAGACCTACAGGTCGCGAGGCCGGCTGCCTCAGGACTTATGCGGAACAGTCTTTCTCTGTCTCCTGTCAATAAACAAGTTTGTATAGAAAAGCATTCAATTATTGTTAGCCGACACTTATTTCAATCGGCTCACTACAGTTATTTCCAAGTAATTGACGGTATACATTTTTAATCGCAGTGGTCGTGGAACAGTTCTTCAGGATGGCTCAGGCGGCGCTGGGCATAGGTGTGGTCGCACGCCTACGCGGCTGTAGAATTCCCAATGCTCTCGGCGAGAGTGAAGGCACAAGAAACGGCTCTGTAGCCGGGTCATAGAAGAACATATGGCAGGGCAGCACATGAGCATCTCGCTTGATTTTATTTCGCAACACTCATTGCGGGGACTCCGAAGAACAAAAGAGAAGCGCGAGGAACCTTCACGAGTTGGGATCCCGGGCGTACGCTTGCTAGACCAGCGTCTCAGCTGAGACTGATGAGAGAAGCAGTGCAAAGGGGTGGGCGCGCGACTGTCTCGAGACGCGGCTTGAGTTCATCTCAGCTCGAGCCGCTGGCTTTGTATTGCTTCCTTTCCCACAGTCTCAGCTGAGACTTGTGCTGCTATCTGACTTTAGCCAGCGTGCAACGCTGGCCGCGCTACTGGCGTGCACTGGGAGTTTACCTGACGGTCTACGTTGGCACGCGTTCTCGCGCAAACAAAACCATAAATGAAGCCACGCGCTCGCGCCAGTAGTTTGGCGCAGCGTTATGCGCTAGTATGAAACAGAGTATAGCAAGTCAGACCTGGCTGCTTATAATTAGTCGCAAATGACAAAAGTAGTGAGTTGGCGGTAGAGCAAAGTGGAAGTTGGAGTCGTTGCACGATTAAACAACACCATAAAAGTTGATCATTCGACATTGTTCTTACTTGAATAAATGAAATAAAAATTAATCCAAAGAAAGACGACCAAGTTAGGTTTCGCACACGTGCAACTCTTTGATAAGCACTTCATGGAAAGGGGTATATCAGACCATTTTCCTGAGCCTCAGATTTGAGCCACGATGACTGGCTGTTTGTTGCCTTACCATGAGGACCAGTCACTGCGGTTTGCACATAACACTCATTGTAGTTGTCTACGAGTAGAGTAACGTTAAACTGAAATCCCAATCCCCGCATTATGGCGAACAAAACAGAACCAGCGCAATTGAAAAGCTAGAACCTTAAAAAAAAGTCCGTTAAAAGTTTTGGAGTGAAGGAAAGAAAATTACCCTTCGTCGTCACCATCATATGGAGTTCAATATTTGCACCGTTCGTGGTGTCGGAACATACGGGCAGTAATAGAGAGTTTGGTAGATCGTTCCGATGACTCCGATAACGATACCCGATACCCGCCGCCGCCTTGTGCGCATCGTATCGTCATCGGGGTTGTCAAGTATAGGCATCGAACGATCACTAAAACTCCCTATTGAATAGCTTATTTATAGACATTCATAGGTGTTTTCGAGAACTTGCTCGCGACCCTTGTAACGCGCCGCTTCTTGTTTTTTTTTTTCTCTTGCGAGATCAACTGATTCACTGCAAGAATGAGAAAGTAGCACGAGAAAATATTTGAGAAAGAATCATCCGCGTCAGGAAGGAATCAGCGCCACTTTGCCTGAACTTCTCAACCTCGAATTTCAGCCACCTTTCAAAAGATGGCGCAAGTGCGGTCGTCTGCTACAACATAGGTTCTTTTTATTATTTAGGACGATCAGTATGCTTTAATAAAATTACAATCATAGAAAGTGATTTTAATTAGAACGATAAAGCTCTAATTAAAGAATCATTGCTCAAATAGCTGTCCTTTTCTTTGAAACCGGTTTCTGCAGTACAAAGTCGAGCTTCAATATAGTCCCATGATTTAAAATTATTTTAAACAAATCTGAATATGAATACAAAAAATCACGCTTGCAGTGAACTAGCTCAGTTCTTCTAGCATACAATTAAAAAAAATTAGATCACATGCCGGAACGCTGTCTGAGAAAACCAAGAGAACGCGTTAAGGAAATTTATACTTCGTCTCACGTTAGTACGGACTATTGTTAGCCGCGCGTGCTAAAAGCGCGAGCTAATTGCTTTGAATAAAGCCTCGGCGGCTGCACGAGCGCTCGTGCAGCGAGTGCTCCCGTCAGCAGTCAAGGCTGACGCTCGCGCTAGCACAGCCTTCGCGGTTAGTCCATGCTAAGGTGGACGAAGTATAGACATTTTATCACAGTCGAGTTATGTTTACAAGAAAACGAGTGGCGTTGCACTTCTAATATTTTGTAAGCTGAGTTACTATATTTACCAGGAGCATTCCTTAAATGTCGTTGCTGCGTTGTGATGTGAAACTGAGTTACGAGACTTCAAAATCGCATAAAAAAGGCTCTTTTTGAATAAATATTAAAAAATATGAGTTGGCTAATTAAGAAAACACGTAGCCACGAAACTAGATGAGTCCTTCATCTCTTCAATAAAAAATAAGAACGCGTCTTGGATGCATTGCGACATCAGAAACCTGGAATGCAAAGAGGTATATGTCTTTGAAAATATCAAAACTTGAATTTTCGTTTTCCTATTGTGCGTTAAGTTTTGAAACATGCGTATCATATTTTACACTAAAAGAGTAATGATAAATTGGCAATTTATTTGCGATAAGAACGAAATATGTAACATGCGCACAGACGCGGCATTTGCACCGAAAACAGGAGCGTTAAGCACAGCTGCCACCGGTATTATGGTTGGGGCCGTGGGACCGCCGCCTTAAATGGCCTGCCAAATAATATGAGCGGTGGTTGTGCGACGCTGCGCGAGACAACGTTGGCGCGGGGAACCGAAGGTGAAGAGACTACGAAGCGAAGCCAGTGTACCTTCATGAGTGTGGAGTCATCGGTGGCCGAGTGGCCTGAGCACATCAGCTCGGAGCACGTGGCGCGAGCTCGCGCTGCAGAACCGAGGATCCTGGGTTCAATCCCCTCACCTTCGCCTTCGAACTGGAGGATCATCGTACCGGCGCGCGATCATGATCACTACTGCGTGGTGCATGTAAAGAACCCAGGCTAGCGGTTGTACTTCATTGGCTAAGTTGCTCATCTACAGCTGAGAGACAAGTCACCCATTGAGGCAGACTAAGTTCAGGCTGTATAAACAGACACACAACCCAATAATTCTTGCCCTATCATTTACGAAACAGCCAGTTTGGACTGATGTAACATTTGCCATATGATAAGGGAATGTAAGCAAACCACCTCTTTGTCGCATATCATGTCTTAAAGAAATGTGAAACATATTTTTCTGGTTTTATCTTGCAGTTCACTTTGCAGCACATTGGGCAGCAGAGCACACGACCTATAATGTCTTGCCTTGGTAACTCATCGTTCTTTAGTTTGTGGGTTATGCCATGAATATAGGGTACTGCTGCAATTTTTTGTTGAGTTCTTGTCTTCTCTCCTCCATCTCCCAGGCAGCACAAGGGGTTGGGCCAATATTGGAAGAGCATTGGCAAAAAAAGGTCCAATGATGGTCCACTTTAGCCAATCATCTCCCAATATTGTCTATGCCATTATATAGAATCTTCAGTGTTGGCCCAGCTTCTCCAATGACCAACCAATATTGGAAGCGCATTGGCATAAAATGGTCAATCTTGGCCTGTCAGTTCCATTCGCTTGCGAATATTGGATGAACACTGGCAAAACATGGGCAATGTTGGCCTGACAGTTCCATTGGCTTGCGAATATTGGATGAACACTGGCATAAAATGGGCAATGTTGGCCTGTCAGTTCCATTGGCTAGCGAATATTGGATGAACACTGGTATAAAATGGGCAATCTTGGCCTGTCAGTTCCATTGGCTTGCGAATATTGGATGAATACTAGCATAAACCGGACAATGTTGGCCTTTGAGTACCCTTGGCTTGCTAACATTGGATGAACACTGAAATCAAATGGCCAACATTGGCCTGTCCGTGCCCTTGGCATTCCAATGTTTGATGGGGGCTGGCATAAAATGAACACTGTAGCATTCGCTTGCCAACGTTGGATAAACACGAGCTTATAATCATTACTGTTGTCCTGTTAGTACCATTGGCTCATCGTCATTTCAAGAACAGAGTGGCATATAATGGTCAGTGTGTGTTAGTCTGACAATACCACTGGCTTAATAGTGGAAGCATGTTGGAATATGCTGGTTTAGACGTGTTCGTTTTGCCTAAACAAGTTGGAATTGCTCGAGCGCTTTTCAATTTTATTTAATTTTGTCAAAGCGCGATTCAGATGCTTTTCTGCAAAGTGAACAAGAATAACAAGGTACAGAACTTAATGGCGATATTTTGCTCCTTCACTGCGCACATTAAGGAGTCGCCAGCGAAATAAGCTCATCAATACCGCCAACTGTAAAAAAAAAAAAAAAAACGATGTCCGCGTTATAGAGTCAACATAATAGATTATTATGTTGACTCTATGATCTCGACAGAAAAGCTTCGTACCCTAACTACGGCCTTGTGGACTGCACTTCGTATCAGGTGAAGATACTTCTTTTGCAATTGACTCGAACAAGACACTATTCTGAAATGTGGTTATACAATGACGGCTCTATGACTTTACGACACTACTGGTGCCACAATAAGAGCCCTAATGCCTCCAACATGGCTCCAATGCACTGATAGCAGACGACAATGTTGGTCTTGATTTAGATTCTAGCCGGAAGTGACATCAGGCGCAAAAAACCTGAACTTAAAAGCGCAAAAAAAAAAACGAGAACAAAAGTAGGATTGCAAACTCGGCACGCTACTGACAACTGAATTTTATTTAGAAAACATTAACAAATATAATGTATGTACGTTACTATACCTCGGCCAAATAAATCGAAATTCCGCATTTTATGAAACGAGTGACGACGCACTGATGCAACCGTCATCCTCCTTTACACTAATTTTGAACGCCAAGAAAATTTTCCTCCCTGTTTTCGCTTCCCAGTTGCCCGGAATTTGTGTTTTTTACAGCAAAGGATCACACGAACATTTATCACAGTGGACTTCCAAGTTCCCCGAAGAATACCGCTTTACAGAAAGTTGGTGTGCTATGTACGATCGGGTCGTGCACGAAAGCACCCGATGTCAAAAGCCCCGTGTCAAACGCTCCACGACTGACACCCAACCCTGTTGTCACGCCTTCAAAAGGCCAGTTTTATCAGAAGCCCATGACGCGAATCCCTAGATCAGGTCAAAGCCGCCTGTATACTCTTTTGATCAGGTGGCCGGGTCCTCACCGCGACGGTTGAGCATCCAACTTTTAATTAAGAGACAGCAAGTGTGCACGCGAGCGTGTGTAACGTAATCATGTCGTCATTTCTAGACCGTCAACATATTAGGATAACATGGAACAATTCTGGTTGAAGCGCGTAAAGGAATTCTGAACGTCGGGCTTTCATGCTACACACGTACGATCGCCGACATGTCGTTGGTATTTTAGACTACCGGTGTGGCGCATTCCACATGTTTGTGCGCATGTTTTTTGTGCGCATGATCTCCAGTTTTGTTTATTTTGAAGCATAAGCTAGTTAGTTTCAATGGTGCCCTGAGGGAACGCCAAAGTGGCGGACAATTTTCTGGAAATTTATATCGCCCCTTTTTTCCGCATTTGATTTATCATTGTCTCTTTTTAATTTTTAGATTAGGCTCCAAGCTGATTTCGGAGCTTCGTGTCTGTCAGTCCCTTTTCGTCCTCTTGCTGTAGAGTTATCATGTCTAAGCAATCTTTACTACATTGGGTTTTGGAAACCCGGATAGCAAATACCATTAGAGACAGACGAAAGAATTCGAGCGAGAAAAGTGTGCAGGGGTAGGGTCACGCCGATGGCCTCGGAACGGCTTCGGAAAGGGCGAGAAAGGGTATTGAGAGTACAGTTCCCCTCCCTTTTTCCCCACGCCATCACTAATCTCTCTAAATCTCTGCTTTGTTAGTGAGGAGGGCTCGGCGTCCTTGAGGAAGGAGGACACTTTGCATTCCTAAGCTGACAGTGCGGGGGAGCTACGCGCGGCCAGACCAGTCATCACCTGCACAACTCTCTGTGCGTGGATACGGGAGAGAGTGTGATCACGTGATTAAAGATAGACCTGCGATCGGTTCACCGAGCTTCTTAGCTTCCCCTACACTCTCAGCTTAGGGGTGGTGGAGCCCAGCCCGCGAAACACACGCACACACACGCACACAGAAAGTGGGATCGCATGCACCAAGGCCACACGATAAGGTAGTGGCTGGAAGAAGGTGGGGACGGCAGGGGACGGTCTCCTCAATTTCCAACGCGCGCATCCGCGAACTGGAAGTGGGCAGGTGCGCTTGGCAATTTATGCATATTTTTTTTTCGGCAGAAATAGTTTTTTTTTTTTAAGGAACAAGAATGGCAAGATAATCATGCGGATATCAGGATACCGTGGTGTCAGTTTCTAAGTTGTCTGAGTGCATTTGATTGCTTAGCAGACTGTTTTTTATCGGGCGAAGCGGCTCGGCATCTCCGCCACCCACGTTACCCTATGGAACCGGCAAGAACGGTGGTTCTAGAGTTCCGATCACCAGCAGCGCCTTTCGTCTTAGCGCCAAATGCGATCTTCAACATGCGGATTGCCAAGACCATGGATATTCTGTCGGCAGCGCCTACACACCGGTGATCTTCCTTTGTTTGGGCATACATTTGACCACTAGCTTCGACGGACCGAAGACACGACGGACCGCCTTCTCTTCCATGTGAGTGACAAGGAGAGTTCCTCCTGACCATTGGGGATAGGTATTCTTGCTACGAAATGTACGTTTTGTCACTATCCGATGAGTTTGAACCGTATCGAACTCTGTGACAGGAATCTCCGACGAGTTCAACGTGTAATCCACAGCGATCGGCCCGGAATGCCCTGTACAACGCTATTTGTAATTTTTTTATTTTATTTTAATAGACCGTGAGAGACGTTTTGATTGGTTATTTCTGTGTTCGAATTAATTTTTATTTCATTTTTCTTGTTAAAATATGGCTGTCTTCTTGGCGGTAGATGTGTGCTGTAGTAAAACGTCTTCCCGGTACGTCCAAAGCCGGATACCACAGAGCGTTGAGTAGTCCTTATTTGCCAAGGTTCGGCTTGTTGGGCGAGTGGAGTGCCAGTTATGTTACCGCGCTCTGCGAGTGAAATTGCCAGTAATTGTCTTTACACGACAAGCTATTTTATGTGCGTGATTCATTTTAAATTCTTGATTGATTGAAGCATCAATTTCTGTTCCACTGTCATGTTCTTACGTATAGCGGGGTATTTATTGAACTGTCAATTTAGTAGTGCGTTTGGCAGTGATAAGCTGAAGGGGGAAGCCAGCGGTTAGATTTATAAATTGTAAATATTATGGAGGCAATATGGGTACATTTATAACTACATATTTCCGTGCTGCAAATACCGTAAATCTTAAAAACGTTTTTTTTTTTCACATCAACGTTGAAATATCGGTGTGAACTTAAATGGCGAGATTGTAATTCTTAGTACTTCTTAAAGCAAGATGAAGGGTTGAGGGACGCTATGATGCTGCAAGAGTAGAGCTAAGCAATTTATGAAATAACCTTCGCACTATTGGATTAACTTTATAAATCACTATAAATATTTTAATCTAGATCGATCGTGCTCTGAGTAAGGACAAGTCGGACGAACAAAACAACAGTAAGCGCCTGGGCCGTCTTGCTGGAAACAGCGTCTCAGCTGAGACGGGGGCAAAGAAAGCACTTTTAAAGCCAGCGTACGAGCTGAACGGGACTCAAACCTCGACTCAAGACGCTCGCGCGCCCCAGCTTTTACAGTGCTTCCTTTCACCCAGTCTCAGCTGAGATACTGATTCCAGCAAGCCGGCCCCTGTGTCTTACCTGCGCACATATTTATTTTAGAAGGCAGTACTAAGTTTTTTACATACAAAATAACAAAAAATAATTCACTAGAAAAGAAAGTTTATTATATGGAAAAGAAAACATAAAAAAGTCGGTAGGCCTTTCCGAGATTTTATACTTGAAGAGCAACTGAACCGATTAATCGAATAGTTAATTAAAGAGCGACGATTAATAATGAAGCTATGTTTTGTTTTGATATTCATTATTGACACGCGTAAGACAGGACTGAGAGCCTTTGAAAACCCTTCACCTGAATCCAAACCCCTGCTTCTCTCTCTTTCAGAATCCTGTGGCCAGGCCCCTGCGTGGAATTCCATCAAGTTCCTGCCCGGTTCACAGCTTGCAGCCCTGGCACTCATTGTTGTTTAAATTTTCCTTCAATCGAAACTTTAATAAAATGTATTGACGGTACACTTTGCATTTCAGACTTTTATATTTACCTGCATGTAATATTGACTTAATATTTTCCACAGTGAATGTGGCTTGTCTACAGCAGCTTTCTTTTAGATGTATATATAGTGTTCTACTGAACACTATAAATACATCTGAAAAGAAAACTGCGTGCCCGCTAAAATGGCTGCGGAAAATAGTGCAGCTCGAGCTTAAAATCGGATACCGAAATCGAAATACCCAGAGCATAAGGTTGGGAGCAAATATTGGATAAGCCAATGCTTAAACTTGGATGCCAATATTGGTTGTAAGACCCACAACCAGTAGTGGTCCAATGATGGCTTAGGTGTTGGTAAAATTGTGGCCCAACGTTGGCCTAAATGTTGGTTAAGAGGCGGTCCTACGATGGCATGAATGACGGTCCAATATTGGTTCAAATATTGGTCGAATCTTGGTCCAACATTGGCATTAGTGAATGGTCCAGCATTGGATCGGGTAGCGCTTTCGACAAAAACCAACGTTAGGCCAATATTGGAGCCAAGTTTTGCCAGCGGCGGGCCCATGTTGGTCCAACAGTGGTGTGCTGCTTGGGTACGTCAGCTGATCTGCGTTTTAGTGTAGAGCATACGTTTTCACACACCAAGAGAAGCTATTGGATACTCAATCGCGTAGACGGAAAATATGCTTTTCAAAAACTTCGGCCAATATTATAGCGACAATAATTGTTTAAAGGGGCGATGCATCGATTTTTGTACTTTGCGCACATACCGCTAAGAACGAATCCCCTGACGTTAATGAGCTGTGAAACACCCGTTCGTTTTTCACCACACGCAATCGAAATAGCAGAAAAAATTAAATGAAAATGAGCAGCGTTCACCCCCTCAACTCGCAGACTGAACACGGGGCCACTTGATCTGGAGCCGATTATATGCCGCCATTGTTGATGATAGCCACGCGCTGGGGTTGGCGAGCGAGGTTGGGCAGAAATACTCAAAAATGTATTTGGAAATACAAATGCTGCGATACATGAAAATAGTAGCTAAAAATAGTCATACTCAAATATATCTGTAAAAATGTATCGCGATACGTATCGGAAATACATTTTAAAAATAGGCAAAACGTTTTTGGAAACACAAATACAGAAATACATTTTAGGGAGGACACGAAATAGAAATGCTCGAAATACTAATATTGCAATACATTTTTCACATTTGTTTGAGACACCAACTTGTATCATACGCAACAAATTAATCGGGAAGTGCAATGAAAATCGTTCTTGCTTCGTTTTTTATTTGACATTGAAGCGATACAAAATAAAAAAACATGCGACATTGTAGCGATACAAAGGAAAACATGGAACTGCTAAATTCAGTTACGCTTGAGGAGCAGGAGCTTTTCAAATAGCCCATCTAGGCGAGGCGTTGCCGATTCGGGCGCAGCGTCATATTGGCAAAAGAGAATAGGACCTATACAGCTGCCGAGGAACACAGGTTCGTATTAAATTGAAGAAACGCCGCTTTCACAGCAGGGAAGTCGTGAAGCATGCACATCTCATGCCTTTGGTCCTCTAAGGCATCTGAAGACTTCAGGCCCGGAGATGGTGTTAGCGAGGTCCTCCAGTGACAGGGTGTGCACATCGAACTCTAAGAACGAGTCTTCGAGTGCCGGCAAAGACTGGTCCCCAGGCAAGGGCTCCGATATGAAACCACAGGTTTCAGCCGAACGCACCAGGAGGTCTTCCAAGTTCGAAGCTCTGCCGTCTTATTTCGATATCCACCTCAACTTGAAGAACGGGTGCGAGCAGGTAGCAATGAGGGCCTCTTCGTTCTCCATGCTTAAGAAGGTTCCGAACCGCTTCTGAAGGCCTTCACGAACGCTGTCCAAGATTACTGCACCTCTCCGGGTTTTATGCTGGATCATGTCGAGCTTCTTTTGGACAGTGTTCAGTGTCGGGAGGAGCTCGCCATTGTAGCCATTTGCGCTTCTTTGTAGAATATTGATTGTTAGAAAGATAACATGACATGGCAGATTAATTTTATAATTCAACTCAAAACACGTATGCCTATTGGTCTCATAAAGCCAAGATTGTCTAGAATGGTAACCCCCTTATGACTTCCTATGAAGCGCATCTAGCACGTGTAAAATTTGAAGGAAGAATGGAAGGAAAAGAGGAGAACCTTTCTTACCTGTGGCATTTTGATATAGGATGTCGCGATAGTCTTCCAAGAATTCCAGCTCAGCATCTCTGAAGGTCGTCAAGTCGAGCTTCTCAGAGAGTGTCCTCAGCTGGGTTTTGTTGTATAAAATGCGACCAGGGCGTGGTAGAGGGAGCTCCACCTGGTCACGCACGGTGTAGGTAGCTGCCTCCCAAGTTCCGAAGCTACGGCTTCTGCGGATTTTGGGCGATTGGAGGAGCTCAAGTGCTCTGCAAACTTCGACATCGCGCTGTCATGGAGACGGCTGCAAGCTGGAGATTTGCTTAGTGCTTTTTTAACATCACGTGTCACGATGAGGCTGAGAGTGTGGCAAGCACACCTCAGGTGATGCGGGAGCGACAGCGTGGTGATGTCATGAGAGAAAGAGAAGTCATCTGTCTCATCTGCGCAATAGGACAGGAAGGCGTAAGCGACATTTTATGTAACTCAACGACTAGCTTATACGTGTAGTGCCCGAGGGACGCGTTTGACAACTGAATTATTTAGGTATTCAATAACAAAAAGTTAAATTGAGATATGCATAATTGATGCCAGATGTTAATGTGGACTCACCTTCAATCTGGCTATCAATGCCAAATTCCTTAAATGCCTTTACGAAGTTACTTTCATTGTCAGTTACGGTGCCGACAACCTTCTGTGTGTCCAAGTCAAACTCCGTGTAAACATCTGCAAGCATGTCAGCCACGCGATCATGCTAACGGGTTCCTTCGAGCTGCTTGCAGGCTAAAGCAACTGACACTCGGTTCATCGTGTCAAATATGAAAATAAATTTACTTTTAAACTCACAAATACAATTGACTTGTGAAATGAAAGGTTACAAAGGAATGTCGCAAAATAAACCTTTCAGACAAGGATGATTTTGAAAATATGTCTGGAAGGCATACGGACAAAAGTAAATTGTATAGATTAGATTATTTAGCTTATGAAGCTTTGTTTGAACACTCAATAATAAATTTTGACTATAAAGCTTATGATGTCAAATGCTATTCTCTTAAACGTTCCTTAAATGTTTTTCTTGATATGTCTAAGTTTCGAGACGATGAGAAATGTACTGGAGGTGGGTATTGTTGTTGTTTTCTGCTTCATGTCGTCTTTTAACCAACTATGACAGAACAAATATACTTTTCTACATCTGGACTAAATGACCACATGAGAAATGAATACTCAAGTTCTTTTAAATGCATACACTTTAACATTCGGTCTGCCCGAAACAAAACTACAGAGCTTGGTATTTTTTTTGTATGAAATTTGTTTTTTGTTGGATATTATCATGTTTTCGGAAACATGGTATTCTGATGAAAACGATGTTTTTAAACTACCAATGTATAACAACTACTTTTTAAACAGATCATTTGGGCGCGGAGGAGTGTGTTGTTATTGTTAAGAAATAATATGCAAGGTGAATTGTTACCTGACTCCTCATAGGTTACTAAAGGCTATGGAGTGCTGTCCCTAGTTGTGGATAACAATATTATGTCGGTATTTTATAGACCGTTAAATTGAAGTCTAGTTTCCTTTTTTCTTTTCTAGAAGGTTATTTGAGATTTGCTACGAAAAATCAATATAATATTATTTTGGGTGGAGATTTCAACTGGAACATGCCTCTAGACACCCTAAGCAAAAGGCAGAGGGATTAGTTAATTAATATTAGTGGTTGTACGAATGTCATAAAATCACCCACAAGAGTTACGGTTGACTCTTCAACACTCCTCGATCTGTCTGTTACAAATTTTGATTTAACCTGCATAAAATCAGGGATATTAAGTACAGATATAGGTGACCATCTGAGCGTGTCCATGTGTATAAGAAAGGAAATAGCTAAAACTACAAAAAAGCGGTTTGGTGCACTTTTTTAAATATCACAGCGAATAGACTTTTTGAATTTAGAAATGAACTTTCGGAGATGGACTGGAGCCAGGTCTATGAGGAAGTAGTCGGGAACAGAAGCATATAACGTGTTCTTGAACAAATTTAAGGAAAATATACAAAACGTGCTTTCCTTATAGATCTAAAAAAATTTTCGAAAAGAAATCGTAAACCATGGATAACCTCAGAACTTTTGTTTAAAATAAATAGGAAGAATGTTTTGTACGAAATATTCGTAAACACTAAGGACCCTGAACATCTTAAAGCATTTGAATCATACCGTAACATACTTACAAGGAATTAAGAAATGCTAGAGCAAGGTACTTTAATAACTACTTTGTGTCCACAGCGATCCGAACAGACGTCACGTGGAAAAAGCTTAACAGTGTCCTGAATCGTTCGCACGAAATAATGCAAATGGAGAAAATCCGCCTGTATAATGTAGAACTTACAGGAAGATTATTAGCAAATGCTTTTAATGACCACTTTGTAAATTTGGCAAAAGATAATCCAGGCGAAAACGCTTGCGCGCATCTTGAACGTAAAAATGAAAGTACGATCTTTGTTGAGCCAGTTTTGAATATGGAGGTGATACACACATTTTTGTCTTTTAAAAATAGTACAAGCTGTGACGCTGATCATATGCAGATAGGTCCGATAAAACATGTAATAGATATCATATCACCCTGTCTGACATTCATTTTTAATCTCTGTTTGCAGCTCGGGGTGTTTCCAAAAATATGCAGATAGCTAAGGTCAGCGTATTGTATAGAAATTGTGACAAGAACGACATGGCAAACTACAGGCCTATTTCTATCTTACCGGTGTTTTCGAAGGGTTTGAAAAAAATATTGCTTTAACGTATGGTGAAGTTTTCAGATAAGCGCAGTATAATCAATCCGTCGCAGTTTGGCTTCCGTAAGGGCCGGTCTACCGAGCTTGCTCTTATAAAGCAAAAAGTATATATTTTGGACAACTTTAAGCAGAAAAAAATGATTCCTTGGAATATTTATTGATTTTAGCAAAGCGTTTGATCACCTAAATCGTAATCTGTTAATAACAAAACTAGAAACATATGGTTTTCGTCAGGTATCAACTTTATTTGCGTCATATCTTTCACATCGCAAGCAACACGTTTATATAAATGGCTATTCTTCTAATAGAAAACCAATTGCATCTGGAGCTCCCCAAGAAAGTATTCTAGGTCCTTTTTTGTTTAATTTAAATGTCAATGTGTATTGTGAACTTAAATAAAAATATCAAATATGCAATTTACGCGGATGATACTAGTTTACTATTTGCAGCTAATAACTGTAATGAACTAATAAATAGCGCAAATGAAACTTTTAATGACCTTGTTAAGTAGTGTAGCTTAGTGTTCTAAAAATCAATGAAAATAAAAAAACGGTTTTATTTCACCCCCAAAACAAGAATGTTACCTTTAGTTGTGATATCGATATAAACTCGACTAAAATTGAAGCCCTCACTAGCTTTAAGACTCTTGGTGTTGAATTCACGGATCAAATGAGATGGGACGATCATATTAATTATATTTTGCTTAAACTATCGCGTATCGTTGGCTTGATGTATCGATACCGCCATCTTTTGCCAACAAGTGTCAAGCTTTTAATCTATAACTCTTTATTTTTTCTTCATATAAACTACTGCCACCTAGTTTGGGGTAATAGTACAAGTCCAAACTTAAATAAACTACTTCTGTTGCAGAAAAAATGCTAAGAAACATTTCCAATGTCCCATACAACCACCCTAGTGAACTTTTATTTAAAAGTTTAAAGTTGATGCATGTTAACAGAATATATAAATATCGTTTGTGTGTGTGTTATAAATCTGAAGTACAAAAAAGAATCTTAATCTGATTGACCTGGCTTCTCTTGCTTCAAAAGTGCCAACTTACCCCACTTACCCCCCCCCCCCCGAAATCTTCAATTTTGCTGGGACCCTCCTCTCCCCCTCTTCTCCTCGGGCCGCCCCCCCCCCCCCTTGAAACGGAATCCTGGCTACGTGCCCAGACCCATGCTATCTATATCTTCACGTAGCAAGGTTCGAAGCGGCGCTGTTAAGACTGACATGTTGGGAATAAAGCGCTGCACGAAATTCATTGTGCCGAGCAAAACTCGAAGCTCCTTACAGTTTTTTGGCTCCGGCATCTGCAGGATGTCGTGCACCCGCTCCGGGTCGAGGCGCAGACCTTGCGTCGTAAAGACTTCTCCCAGGTAGCGGACTTGTTGCTGCAAAAAGATGCACTTCTTAGGGTTCAATCTGAGGTTGTGTTCTCGACACCGCGTCAAAAGCAGAGTCAGGTTATAGTCGTGTTCTTCTTTCGTTTTCCCCACAATAGTATATCATCCATCACGACAGCAACACAAGGCAACCCTTCTAGCAGTCGGTGCATTGCGGCTTGAAAGATTTCTGGCGCCGAAGCGATCCCAAAGGGCATGCGAAGAAAGCGATAGCGCCCGTACGGCGTGCTCATCGTGCAGAGTTTAGAGCTATCCTCCGTGAGTTTGATTTGCCAAAATCCGGACGCGGCATCCAAAGTGGAAAAGAACTTGGCCTCAGCAAGCCGCGGAGCGACATCCTCTAGCGTTGGCATGGGGTAGTTCTCGCGCAACAACGCTTTGTTAAGTTCTGCTGGATCAAGACAGATGCGTATCTTGTCCTTTTTGACAACTGTGACCATGTGGCTAGACCACTCCGTTGGCTCAGGTTACCTTTGGAATGACGCCTTGCTCCTCCACGCGCTGTAGCTCCGCCTTCACCTTTTCCTGAAGAGCCACGGCTACTCTTCTAGCCGGCACGACGACACCCACGCTGCCGGGCTTCAGCTTCATTGCGTACTCGACGTCCTTCAGCTGTCCGAGTCCCTTGAAGACGTTCTGCAAAGGGTTGTGCTGGCGGGTAAAGCTCTTCGAAGATTGACGTTCTGCACACGGCGTATAAACCCAAGACGTTCGGCGACTATACCACTTAAAGTCACCGGCACATTGTGGTCTACTACGAAGAATGTTTCTTCGTGCGTCCTGTTGTTTGCAGGAGAGCTCGCAGCGTTACTGTGGCCTGCGAGGTGGTCTTGTGACCGAAGAAAGCAGTGCGCGTAGCGTTACAGGCTTGCTGGTGCTTTTCCGGGAGCCTCGTCACGTCATGCCGTGAAATAACGCAACAATCTGCACCAGTGTCCAACTTGCAAGTCATTGGCTGACCCTCTATCTCGACGGTTGCGCTCCACTGGTCTGTCGCGATTGTGTTGATAGATAAAGCCTCCAAGAACAAATCTTCGTCATCTTCTACGCGCAGTTCCCGAAGATTTTTCTTTTCATTTTTCGTCTTCTTTTCTTTCGTTACTCGCGAAGTTTCCGACGACTTGCACGCTTGAGCAAAGGATTCAGCCTTCCGCATTTGTTGCACAGTTTTCCTTGCGCGGGACAAGCTTGGCACGGTAGGGTGCCTTCATGCACGCTTTGCTTGGGGTGATGACATCTGGCCATTTTGTTTCTAACGCTTATTTTTATTTTTTGTTCTGAAGCGCGTGAAAGAGCGTGCCCTGCACGCGCTCGTGGCGCTGACTGTGCATGGCGATATTTGTTTCCTGCGATTTCTTTGTATTTTCCCAGTGAGCGCGTGCTGTCGGCATCGGGTACTACAAGGGTGGCATCGCCCAAACAGAAGGACATTGAGGCACACTAGGGCACGGTGCACGTGCTGTAACCACACCTACTGCAGGGTTTAACGCTCGCTGCGACGGTGTTCACTGCGGTGTCGTGCGCGGCCTCTGCCGATTCACTTATTTCGCGGAACTGCCGTTTTCCTTGCTCCATAATGCGGCACATTTCGACTGTCTTCTGATAGGTCGGGTTTTCTGCTATCAGTTTCTTCTGCAAGCCCTTATCTCTAATGCCAAGGATAATACGGCTGCGTAGCATACACTCTTCTAGCTCTCCAAATTCGCAGTTTTTTGCTAGAATTCTGAGTTCTGTCAACCAGTCGCTGAACGACTCGCCTTCCTTCTGATCCCTTGACCCAAAGCGGAATTCCTGGAAGGTCAAATTGGTTGCCGGTCTGTAGAAGTCCTCAAATTTACGAATCAGGGTGTTAACATTATTTCTGTCCTCCTCAGTCTCAAACTTGAAGCTGTTGTATGCTTTTCGGCCTTCTTCGCCAATAGTCACCAGCAACGTTGCTGCCTGCACTTCTTTCGGTTGCTTGCTCGGTTGCGTAGTTGTAGAAAACAATGCAAACTCACTCTTCCACGTTTTCCATCCAAGCCATGTGTCGCCTGAGGTGTCCAAGGGCTTCGGTAACGGCAGTTGTAGTTGCAGTGTTGGCGGGGTCGACATCTCGACTGTTTTTCTGGCTGGGCACCGCTGCCACCATGTAAGCGGGCCAGACGTCGAGTGATGAAAGATGTTTATTCAAGAAAGGCAGCGACTTATATAGCCGAGGCGTGACGTGTCTTGTCACGTGTACCGGCTTGGTTCCGGACGTCACGATGACTCAGACTTGAGCCACGCTACAGTGACATCACCGTGACTGTTGGGCACACTCCTAAGACGATGAAACATAAAGCATCTGTACACTAACTGCAGAAGAAATATTCACAACGTCGCAGCCACAAAAAGGCAAGGGAATATTACCTTTCACAAAGTGTTGGAACGGTTCGTCGTCTACAAAATACAGGGGTAGCATGGCCTTAACTACCAGGTTTTTAGGAAGCTGATCGAACTTCCTTTGCTGGTCTGCGTGTTCTGGAATTCCCATGAAATTGTCGATCTTTCTTTGACTGCCATGTGTTTGAGACCGCTTCCCTCCGTTCTTTGGTTGGCGTCCGCTGGTGGTGTTTTCAGGCCTCTGTTGACACTTCTCACACCCCGCTGCACTCGCTAAATGCACCCGCTGGTCTGTTATAAATTCGGCTTGGTCACTTCAGCTCTAGGCTAAGGCCCGCTTCCAGACGGGGCAACTTTTCCAGCAATTTTGAGGTGGCTGGCGGGTTGTTCCCTAGCTTTCCCTAGATCGACACGAATTGCTGAGATCGGGTCCGCCTCGAGACGGACGAGCAACTCGAACAACTCGGAGACGTTCGAAGCGGCAGCAGCCAATCAGGGACGCGATATTTTCACGTGACACCCGTGTGGTGGTGATGATGACAGCTAAAGACTTGGTTCTGGTTTGAAATTGATCGTTTTTGAAAATAAACCTTTTCAGAAAGATGAGTTTAGTATTCTCGACGTCATTCAAAGATACAAAAACACGTTTTTAGCGCGTAGCTGTGCGCCTAAATAGTGCAAGAAAAGTCAAGTAGAATGATGATGATGGCAAGTCGTAGCAATACGGTTGCTGCGTGTGAACGCGGGCGGCCCGTGTTGCTGGTGTTGCGACGTCAAGTTGCTGGGTGAAATTGCCCCGTCTGAAGTGGCCCTTAAAACACATGTACGACACATTTTATGAGCTACAACGCAAATTCTCACCTGAGATGAAGCTTGAAGTTTGAAGTGGAAGTTATTGATCCCGAAATTACTTTCCCGCAGGTTTGGCACTTCGCCTTGAAGGCAGTGGTTCCGGACGAAGAGGAGTCTTTAATGGGCTCAAAAAACGCTCCATCAACGATTGACCGCTGTCCCTTCTCTGACATCCTGTCTGTCTGGCGAGTGATTCGAAAAGTTTTCGACCTCTAACTAAATTTCTTGTCACTCTAAAACCCATCGAAACGTCACCAAGCTCCTGTCCAATGAGGGCGCCCCTGTCAACAATGATCACATGACGTACGACACGATGGCATCGCAGTTGTGACGGTCCTTCCAGCCGACCCGCCGACGCTATGACGCATGGATGGCATTCCTCAAGTTTCGCCTAGCGTTATACAGACAGACCCTCGTGGACTGCGACCTGAGATCGCCGGCAGTGGCACAGGTGAGAGCTCTCAAAGAAACAGCGCGCTCGAGATGAGTCGCAGGTGTACGAAGTCTAAGTCGGCACAGAAGGCCGCGTCTGGCCTCCTTCCTGGGTATCGGATCACCAGAGCGGCGGGTCACGTTCACGTCTACTGATGACGTACCCTTGTGCCGTGCAAGATTGCGGGCGCAGACGCATTCCGATATGGGTTGAACTTCACTGCGTGAGTCATCCTACTATTTTAAGTCAACAAACGGCAGGCTCGTGCTGCAACAGGCCGTGACTCCAGCTTTGCCGGCTGGGTGTACTGTGTACGCTAAGGCAAGAGAGACGGTTAGCAGCTGGCATTGGATGCCATGCAGCAAACAGTGACTCATGAAACCCATACCTAAGGACCTGCTGCAGAAGACGCTCCGACTTGGTCAGCATAGTAAAAATGCCCCAGCATTTCCTTGACTCTGGAATCTGGGGCCCTCAGAACTAAAAGAAATAAAAAAAAAAGGCGTTCGGGCTTATATCTGTTCTTCGAAGAGGGAGGGGGGGGGGAGTATTCTTCAAGAAATGTAACGACATACATTTCATCCTGATTGTATCGCTATACAAAAAAACAACAAAAAAACACGAAAACATTCTAAATGTATTTCGATAAAGAAATACTGATGCTGGTGAAAAAAATGTATAGCGATACAAAAATACAGATACGAAATGTACTCCTGAATTACTATCGCGATACATTTGTATCGCAATACTGCCTAACCTTGTTGGCAAGACACAGGACACGCGCCGAGTTGCATGCATTGTTACTGTTCGGCTACTGTCGTCATTGCGCCGATTGGACACGAGCCACTACACGAATGCTTCTCGAGCTACCGATTATCACGAGCCCATATCGAGTGCCCATGCAATGCTGGGGTCTAATCTATGAGCCGCATTCAAACATCGTCACTGGGCGGTACTGCGACCGTGCAGCTACGTCATCAAGTTTCGCGAAGGAGAGATTGAATAAAAACGCTCGCTTTTTGTCCTTGAAATTACACCGCAACAAAAGAGTTTCTTGGCCAGTGGTGTTCGTGCGAGTATGCTTGAGTCCCACTAGTACTGCCAGTAAGCTCGTGTAAAGTGAAAAAAAAATTCAAATTGAATATCGTTGCACCGTCTCTTAAAGTTCGATACATGAGCAACGTTGGCAACGCTTCTTTTTTATAGTTTCGGAATGTTCAGACGCAAACGGTGAGAAATCCTTTGCATGACCTTGGTTCATGCTTCCAGCATGTCTGTATATCTCTAAATTTCAGTGTGATGTCGGGAGAATTTATGGACCTATCTACGTGCACGTTCATGTGCTACGTTTAGAGACAGGCAGTACTGCCTCCGAATATCGTGTTGAGTAATAGCCTCCTCTTAGTCCTCTATACTGACAAAGCCTGGCAGAAAAGTCACGTGACGCGGCCTGCCAGAAGTGAAAAGGTAGAGTGGCAAGCAACTGATAAGGGAGAGTCATGTAACGGGCGCCCCGCTGCGGCGATACGCCGAAACACACTATACTTTTTTCTCCTGTTGTCGAGGGTAAATGGATCGCCACCCCTTCCCCGTTCGTCCGTTTCGGTTTCGTCTGTTATGTTTGCGCTCAAAATTACTACAGGGACGAGTTGAGCTAGTTGGTTATTATACATTACGGGTGGAGCCAGCTGAACAACGATCCTCAATAACCCTGCAACCTCAAGAAAAGCTCTTTCTGCAGAGCGCCCTCACGGCTCAGTATACATAGAAGGAAAGAGCAACACAATTCAGGATTTTAAAAAATGGGTACGCGTAGGAACCAGTACAAGAGGAGGACGATTCATTCAAATAGTTGGTAGTCCAGCGGTAGGTTGTCTGTTCTGTTTCTCCTTCCCTCATTGTTCAGCTGGTTCCGTAACGCTCAAAACTCTGGGGCAAACTGCCGGGGCTGATTGATTACAGATTACAGATATTGATACACGGGAACAGCGCCAGAAGGTCAGTATCCCTTGCTTGAAGTTTTCGCCGGTCGATGCACCATAGCGCACACAACTACCCAGACAACGCAGATGGTCCTGAGGACGTCCTCAGGTGGTCTGTGGCTGTGCGAGTGCGGTAGTGAGTGCCGCAGAACTGTGCCGTAGCCTCTGCCACAGTCCTCGGCGGCCGCAATCGCCGTAGCCTTGACATCAGCAGCCAGTCGCATCGGTTTCTCCGGAGCCATAGCGAACAGTGTGTTTCGGGTTCTCAACGCTCAAAAGCTCTGCCCCCCCCCCCCCCCCCCTCCCCGAGATATGATCTGTGCTACCAGATCGTCGCGCTCTAAATCTGCGACCGAGCGCTCTATGGCTACGTCATCGAAATGCCATTCTTTGTGAGTATAGAGGAGGCTATGGTTGAGTGCATCGTGGTGATATCGATAGCCTTGCCATTTTATGAGCAGAAGGCATGAAATGCGTGGGACAATGACCGAGAAGGCTTGGAAGTTTATTGCCGAACCGACAAAGGTCATCTGGCTTGTCCCTGCAAAGAACCGAGAAACAATTTAGAGCACATGTATGCCTATAAATACATATTTCTTAGTGTTAAATTAACCAGGGATATTGTCATTTTGGGCATTGTTTCATTTCACCTATGGTTTGAATTCGCCCGGTATTACCTTCTGCTCTATTTTATCTTCTGCATTATGCCTGTACACCAGTCAGATGTGCATCTTGATGTTAGTATGGGGATTTGTGTCAGGCTCTAAGATATTGCAGAGCTTGTCTTGGTTTCTCTGTTTTACTTTATGTCAGGGTGCCTAATTAAGCACTTTTTGGAAAATCAAGATTTCAGCTGTGTTTAAGACCTTTCGGTGTATGTGTCGTTTTTTTTAACGTAGAGTATTGGGGTTTACGTTATGTTGCACAGCTAGCTTTCTTAAAGCGATTTATTTTTTAACTGCAAAACCGTAACTTGAAAAGTTATATGCTGGAAAAATATGGTCTGCACTATTTCATTCTCAAAAGTAAAAGTGAACACTTACTAGCGTAGCACTACGCAAACACTTGGGCAATCTTAAATCAAAGATGTTAGGTCATACATTCATCTCTTTTTTTTAACACGTTTTGAGGAACACTACTTCTAGGTTGTATTTCGTCACACATCATTATATATATGAAGGCCTGCCATGTTTAAGACAATATTAAATGCAGCTAAATTGTAATATTAAAAAAAAACGCGGTGGCAAAATGTTTACTGAGGAATTCTAGACAATATAAAAGCAGTTGCTGTTGCCAGTTATGACGACACTAATGCCGGGGTCGGACTGCTCGTAGATCATACAACAGACGGTCTGCAAACACAAGCCACCGCAATATCCGTGTTTTGAATGCAGCGTGCCAAGCTTTCTCCCTGAACTCATTGCCATGCCAAGCACGGATCTTGCGGTGGCTCGCCTTCCAATCTGTATGCAGACTGTCGTTTGTATGATGCATAAGCAGAGTGACCCCGACTTAAGGGTTCGAAAGAAAGGTGAGCGTGCAGGCGAGCTCGTGAAAAGTACACATACCTTCACCTGAGACAGGGAAGGAAAAGCAAGGCACGTCTCTGAACACACAGCCGCTTTCTGAAACGCGGTTTGTTGACCGTTCCTTTTACGTATCTTTCTTGTTTCTTCCCTGTCTCGGGCGCACTGTTCTGTCAACCGCAGGTTCCTTGGGTTCAACGGAGCAAGCAGGCGTCCTTCTCTAGGTCGTCAGCTTCCTTCCGCGCCTTCGTTACGCGCCGAGACCAGTGATTCCTTCAATCTTGAAGGGTCAGGGGTCCCAGAGCGTTGAGTGGGTAGCAAGCTCCTTTCACAGTCGACGCTTTTCGTCGGGAGTCAAATTCGTGGTGCTGTCGTCGGGTTGCGTGCGAGGAGCGAGTGCTATCACATGAAAGAGAGTTGCTCCTCGTTATGAGCAGCCGTCAACCGCGCAATAGACCGATCTCACTGAGCGTTCCACGCATGCGTGACGCCGCCATAACTGTAGTTCTTAGGAGGCAGGCGCCAGTGCACGAGACAGCTCGTGCCGCCTCGTGCTCTCCCTCAGCGAGGTTGTCGCACGTGCAGAAAGACTACAGATCCCACGATGCATGGCGAGAGCGGTGGCGTAATGAAACTGGCTGTGAGATCGTTCTATTCTTGCTTGCGCCGACACGATGTTTTTTTTTTTTTTAAATAAGGTGCGGAGCGTGCATCTTGCATCCCGCATAATATTAAAATAGCGATTTTTTTCTAATGAATTTGTCTTAAAAATGGACACAAAAAGCGGTATGTTTTATCAACGTACATTTGGTTTATATTACTTTCCGGAAGTTTTACTTGCATTAAGAAGATATGTGACGGCCTGCGACACACATGATTGGTTACCGTCGCCTTACTAAACACAGAAACTGCTCTGCGCTTTCTATACTTCGTCTCTCTCTCTCTCTCTCTCATATATATATATATATATAGAGAGAGAGAGAGAGAGAGAACGAACGCCTCCCGTGGGTGCGTTTGTGTATGTGCATGTGAATGTTTGCGGAGCAATATGATGCCTGTGTTTGCGTGCGTACTCTAGCTTCTATACGACCAGTGTTTTTTTCCTTCTTTTTAAATTTTGTGCCGCCTTTCTACCCCTCCAAACGTGCGTCGTTAAACGCTATACAAACAACAAAAACAAGCGTGGTGTACATGTAAGGATGCATTCGTATTTATTTCAGGTACCCCACAGCGCACGTGAGGGCATTACAGTGGGGAGGGGCGAAAAATAAGAAAAGCAAATGACGTCACAGCACATCAACTAAAAAGCACGCGAGCCTGCAGCAAGGCACATATCAGCGGAAACCAGCGCAACAAGAAAAGTAACACAGCGAAACGCGCACATTGTCACACAAGTTTACACTAAACCAGAATTAACACAAAAGAAAACAGCATCTGCATTGAGTGCTAAAGGCTAAGGAAAGCTTGAAAAAATTTTAGGTTATTGTTTTCTAAGATTTATTCCTCCGGTAATTCATTCCAGCGCTGAATGGTGCTCGGGAAAAAAAGAACATTTAAAAATGTCAGTTTTGGATGAGAGAGGCCTAATTTTTCTCAAGTGATCTCGTCTACGGGAAATGAAGTGTGGTTCAAAAAATACGTTCCTTTATCAATGCTAGAAAGTTCCTAATGAATCGCATGCAAAAGTCTTAAACGAAGGCTCTGACGGCGAGTTTGGAGAGGCTGCCACTTGAGCTCACCTTTTAATGCAGTCACACTTTGGCGCCAGCTGTAGGAATTAAGAACGAACCTAGCAGATTTGTTCTGAATACTTTCAATGTTATTAATAAGGTACTGTTGGTAAGGAGCCCAGATTTCGGAGGCGTATTTAAAAATCGGCCCGATGTTCGTGAGGTAAAGTCTATTTTTTACTTCGCGTGGACAATCCTTAAAGTCCTTGATGAATCCTAACATCCGGTTTGCCTTAGCAGTCATATATTCTATATGGTGATTCCACGAGAGATTATGAGAGAAGTAAACGCCCAGGTATTTTACCTGGAGTGATAAGTTGGTATCGATACTGTTTTTGTTGTACGTGGTAAGGAGGTATTTTTTTTTTCGCCTCGTGAACCTCACAAAGTGACATTTCGGCACATTCAGTTCCATCCCTCAAGTGAAACACCAACTCGCTATGCGATCGACATCCACCTGGAGGGCAACACAGTCTTCGGGAAAACTTACCGTGCGATAAATTACACAATCATCTGCATACAACCGTATAGAGAATGAGACGTTTTCAGCAATTTTAATAAATATTAAACATAAGAGTGGTCCCAACACGGAGCCCTGGGGCACACCGGAAGGTAACTGGGGTAAAATTAGACGACTTGCCATTAATTACCACTGCTTGGGTTCTAGAGCTAAAATAATCAACGAGCCATCCGAAAACGTTAGAAGATATTTTAAGGAAGGATAATTTACGGAGAATAAATTTGTGTGGTACAAGGTCATAGGCCTTCCGAAAGTCAAGAAAAACATAATCTGTCTGAAGGTCTTTGTCGTACGCATGTGCCAATTCGTGGTAAAACTCCACCATCTATGTCGTAAAAGATAATCCCGGGCGAAAACCGTGTTGGAAAGGGGTGAAAAAATTGCTTGCTTTCAAATTTTGTACAATGCTGGTGTAAATGACATGCTCCATGAGTTTGGAGGGCGTGCTAAGGAGAGATAGGCCTATAACTTTCTACTTTGTTTCTGGGACCGTTTTTATGTACGGGTACTACATGTGCTTCCTTCCAATCGCTAGGCAAAGAACAGTCTGCGAGTGATTTGGTGAACAGGGCATACAAAAAGATAGCAATCACACCTGAGCATTCTCTGAGGACCCTATTTGGGATGCCATCAGGACCGGACGATTTATCGGGGTTAAGTGATTGTAAAAGTATAACAAGACCATCACAGTTAAACACAAGTTCCTTCATATTGTGTCGCAGGGTGGCGGTAGGGGTCATAGCGGAACAATCATCAGAGCCAGGAGAAGAAAAGACTGACTGGAAGTAGCTACTGAAACATGTTCACCTTCCCCTGGTCGTCGTGCAGGGTCTGACCAGATACATCAATCGACGGGATTCCAACTTGGTCCTTTTTCGTTGCTCTTCATTAACTTCGCAACATTGTTTGTGACTTCTCTTTAGGCGGTCGCTTAGAGTGGTATGGAAAGTCCTCTTAGCAATTTCTAGTTTGCTTTTAAGGAGTTTCCCTAGGTCACGTAACCTTTCCAGTAACACTGCATTAGACGTTCTGCGATATGTTAAGTATGCGCTTTGCTTCTTATATTATAACCTGTGGAACTCTTTAGCTATCCATGGTTTGTGGTTTCGCTTCTTAGGTCTAATTACTTTGTTCGGAATATAAGCGTCCATTAGAGCTCTGAGCCTAAACCTAAAGAGTTTCCACAAATTGTCAATATCCATCTCGTAGCAGCTCATTTCAAATTCGGCAAAAAAGTGGATAAGTTCATCTGCAAGACCAGCATAGTTTCCCTGGTTATAAAAGTAGACTTTCAGTGGGCTTGGTCTTACCGCCATTACTCGCTTGCACTTCACACTTGCGGTTACTATGTCATGTTCACTGATTCCCGGAAGGGGAGTGACTGAGGATATATCTGTCTGGGAATTACAAAAAAGGAGGTCGAGTATCAAATCAAAATTAGTTCATGGAAAAATGTAACACAGCTGCGTTTACTTGCCCGTGTGGAGCGCAGGGCTTTCCTACACATCGTGCTACTTGTCGAATGTTTTTTCGAGCATTTGTTTAATTCTTAATCGGAGTGTCGTGTACGCAGATCGATGCAGTCAACCGCCCAAACCGAAGATTACATAGCTCAGTACGACACAAAGGATTGCAAGTATGTGTCACGAATCCTCCTTTTCCTTCCGACATTTTCCTGATTGACCTGCCTTGGATCTCATCCGACCGGTTTTTACTTCCACGCTTCCATGCCTACCTTGCTGGCAGTCGAATCTGGGCTGTTCACTTGACTGGATAAATTACACATGCCCAATTCCTCGTACGTTGGTGCCTGCATCGCTCGCCGGCACTGCGGCGTTAAGCCGTGACTGTACAGGGATCAAATGGCTCGAGCCTCGAACGAGCGAGACAACCGTGCAACAAACAAGCCCCCCCCCCACACACACACACAAAAAAAAAGACCGACTCAAGCGGGCGAAACACGAGCGCGCGCGCCGCGTAGGCAGCCGTTCGCGGCCTTATAGTGGTCGTGCCTCCGCTTTATTTAAAGGCCGATCACCGGTTGAACCAATCACACACACACACACACGCACACGCACACACACACACGCACACGCACGCACACACGCACACGCACACACGCACACGCACACACGCACACACACACACACACACACACACGCACACACGCACACACACACACACACACACACACACACACACACACACACACACACACACACACACACACACACACACACACACACACACACACAAAATATTGGCAGCGGCCTTTATCTCCAAAGACGTATAATGCGTAAAATGCATTGTAGGCAAATTGCTGACAGGAATTGACGCTTCAGGTGACGTATATTTTTTCCGCTAATTTTAGCGGGAAACTGAATGTTTGTAAAAATCGATTCTTTCCCGATGAATTTAGCGATGAAACTGGATTGGTGCCTTTAGGTCACGAGACGCAGATTTTGCCGCTAAATTTAGCGTGGAAACTGAATCACGTGACGTGAATTTCCCGAAACATTCATCGGGGAAACTGAACTGATGTTTTGGCCGCCAGACGTGAATTTTTCCGATAAATTTAGCGGGTAAATTGAGTTGACATATAAGTTGACACGTGTCGTCCATTTCCCCAAGCTGTGTATTGCCGCGAGCGCAGCTGACCAAGCGGGCAGCGCGCTCGTGGCTTAACGGTTATCGCGCTTGCCTTTCACGCAGAAAGACAGTGTTCGATTCCAGTCAAAGGACTGTGCTTTTATTTGTTTTTTCAACTTGGCCTTCTCGTAAGTTCGAGAACATTCTCGTCTGATCGAGTTTCGAATATTCTACGCACCCAAAGTTCTACGCCGAATGATCCAGAAACCCACGAGGGTACATAAGGGACTCCGCAAGGCGAGCGGAGTCAGTTTCGCCCCAGTGATCGACTCTGCTGTCACGCCAACTTCGACGCCCGCGATGCTCTGCTTTCCTCCGTTCCCCTTTTTTATTTTTGGGCACAAGTTCGCCCCATGAAACGTTTAGTTTCTTCAGTTATTATTGCCTCATCACTTGTCATTCGTGACAATATAGGTCAGTTGACGTCGGGTGGCGCCACGTAACGCCACCTTCCCTCCCGAATGCTAGATGCCTCGAGTCTGCCCACTGTATTTTTTTCAATCAGCCAATAAGAGCTCGGCGCTCTGATATTATCGCAACCCCTGTGCACGAAGCAGACCAACTTGCGCTCGGCCTAGTCGCTGAGAGCAGACGCGAAAAGGAACGCCATGACGATGCAGTCTTTGCGCGCTGGTTAAATGGCCCCATCGAATCTGAGCGACGGCTGCAGTCTGTCTTATAGTGAAACGCAATATATATACACCAACAACACGCCGTTGACAACCCAGCGCACGCCTGCCCACACCAGGGTCTCTAAACTCGTGAAACACAAAGTTAAAGCCGAAAGTTCGCGGAGCGCGCCGATTGAACGTCGGTGAAAAAAAGCTCCAAGTCATCGTCGTGATAGTCCAATCGGTGCGCTCCGTCAACTTCGGCCTATACTTTGTGTTTGACGAATTTAGATCCCCAGGGCCTCTAAACTCGCCAAACACAAAGTTGGGGCCGAGGTTGACGGAGCGCACCGATTGGACTATCACGACGATGACTTGGAGCTTTTTTCACCGACGTTCAATCGGCGCGCTCCGCGAACTTTCGGCTCCAACTTTGTGTTCCACGAGTTTAGGGACCCTGGTGCGTGCGCTGCGCGTGCGCACAAACTAGGCAGGGTCTCGTGAGGCGTTTTCGCGTGCGCAGTACCGACAGCAGCGGCACCGCCGCCGCGTGACGTCACAGGGTAGAGTTAGTCGTTATATTAGCCGCGTTGTGTGTGATCGCCAGCCCATTGTTCGAGTTTCTGGTAGCGCCGCGCCATTTTGGTGCTTGGTATACAGAGCGGGGCGGAATTGGATGGTCGCCACGATTGGTGTGTACGACTTTTCCGAGCTTTAAATGCGGCGGCGGGACGCTCGGGTGCGGTATTCTTTGGCTACGTCGTGCGCTGTTTTAACTTCTGGTCAACTGAAAAACGCTTCCTGCGATTTCGGATAAAACATATATGGAAACTAGGAGCCGTGATTTTGGGCACCGAGATGGCTCGAGTGTCCTTACTCCGAAGCCTTTTCAGCAACTCTAGTTTAGGGGCCTCCAAACGTTTTGGCGGAAAGGGCCGAATCCGGGACATGTCGCTGTCTCGACGGCCGGAAAATAAATAAGAAAATATAAACGATAAAAATCTCATAAGATAACCTGATAAAGATTCAAGTACCAAATTGAAAGTTTAAGTAAAGATTCATAAAAAAAGAATATATGGTGGATGAATATATCAAATTTATCTATAAATCTAATATTTAGTTAATTATGCCGTTGCACAATAATTGGGGCCCAAGAAGTTCACCGGACATAAATGGAAACGCATAGACCATTTGGCATGTTGCGACGGGACAGAGAGGCGTATGAAAAGGACAGAACCGATGCTAACAATATGCAATAGATAGGACACAGGACACTATAAGCACAATGTATACACGGGTAACGTAAAGGAATTTCAACATATATAGATACACGGATATGAATCGAGGGACCACTACTATACTACTACTAATTATTATTATTATGTATTATTGCGTGCTTCAGAACAGCTGAAGTCTCGATATGGCAATGATGGCGATGACGATGTCCAATGACTAGTATGACCATGATGGGAGGCACTCACTTGATCGAATGACGTTTTAGCTAACGTCCACGTTTCACCGAATGACACTTGTAGCGAATAGTCGGCCGCCGCCTAGCGGCGTTTATGGGTGGGCCAGGTGGGTTCACATTTTCGTGATGAGCCGCCGCAGACTGTCGCCGCCAAGCGGCGTAAGCGCAGCCCGGGGGGGGGGGGCACTGTTAACAGGCGCCTCCGTTATTCGCTAAAACGTCGATTCGCCCAAATGTCGCTGTTCGCTAATACGTCTGCTTGAAGAGGTCCGCGGGCGGCGCTTCTTCAGAAGGACCGCTGCCAGGCCGCGGGCGAAGGTTGGAGACGCCTGATCTAGTCTTCCTGTTTGGAGAACGGGCTCTTTCTTCTTCTCTTTTTTTCAGCACGGTTCGGAAATTTACTACTTCTCAAACATGTAAAAAAAAAACCTTAGGAGAAAAGAAAACAAAATTATGCGAGGGTACATTTAATGTTGGGAAAATAGAAAGGAGACAGAATGAGACACCGAGCTATGTCTGCATGGTGACGTCAACTCAATGCCGTTTGGTCTTTTTTTTTTTTTAGCCGTATTTGTTGTGAGAGCATTCCGGCAGAGCGTCGCTTTCAACCATTTCGCTTCTGGCAAAACCAGGCGCTCTAATGCGACCGCATCTATCTCCACCGCAGAGACGAGACGTTTTGTTTTCGCGCGCCGGCGTCATAAATGCGCCTATATAGGTGATACGCGTATATATGCGAAAGAAACGCGCCTATTTACGAAAACCCCTGTATTAGAGCACCACAAAACGCAAAAATAACAAAAAATCAAACACACACGCGCACATGGAATAAACTCGCAATTTGCGCGAATAACAAAAAAAGGTGAAATTAAGCTCGGAAAACAAAAAAGTTGTGCCGTGACACAGCACGTAGACTGGGGCTAGGGAATGGCAACAACAGCGTAGCCGCCGCCACCCATAAACGCGTCTCCCAGAGAGCCTGGATTTAAGAGAGGAGCCAACTCAAACCACAGGCAGCGTTTTTTGCAATTGCGGTAACTCTCATCGAGCTTCGAGTGTTTACCGCTCGGGGAGAAGGTTCGGGGAGTATGGGCGGATGCAGGAATTTCTGGAGGGGGGGTCAGGTGTTGGTCAGCGTACGATATGTTTAGAACCCCCCCCCTTTCCCCCGTTTCCACGCCCTAAATTTTTACACCTGCAGAAATCAAGAGGGGGGTCAGGACATCCGGACCCACCCTCTAAATCCGCCCCCGTGGGACCCAGTAACGACATTGTCTTGTCTTGGTACGCGGAGCGCAAGTCGTCGTCTGTTCCTTCCGCAGAAGTTGCGGTGAGGTCAGGAGGACGCCGAGCTTTGATTGGCTTTGATTGGATGGACAGTGGGAAGACCTAAAGTCCCTTGATACGTCTTTTACAAGTGACGACAACCAATACATATGACAGAGCAGATTCCGCTGGAACAAAATGGCGTCATCCGGTTCAAACTTCTGCTGTGCGCCGCCATTCGCTTCCTCAAGCCCGCACCGTCACTCAATCGGCGCTTCAAAGAATGTCGCTACTTGTAAAAACCTCTTATCTAGGGGCTTTGGGTAGACCTTGATGCTAGATGTCTCGACGGCTACCCACCATTTTTTTCTTTTTCAATGAGCCCGATAAGAGCTTGGCGTCGTTCTGTCATCGTCGCGAGCTTTGCGCAAGAAGCGAGATGAAATCGCGCTGCGAAAACGCTCGCAGACGATCAAGGCTCTCGTCACGTGACTCCGATGAAGCAGTTTGGAAACACTCTGAAATCTAGGCACTCCAAGAGCTCTCGCCGCCGCGGTAATGTTTTCCGCGGTGATGAAACGGACTTCCTAGCAATTTATCAACGCAAAAATGTGTTTAGTCAACTTTTTTTTAATTTTATTTTCGCGGCGGAAACGTTGCTTTTGTTTCGCTTCCCGGTATTGTGGTGTGAAAGCAACGGGTATGCGAGTTTCGAAAACAAAACAAAAAATGGCACTGCTGTGCGCGCCTGCGAAAGTAGCGCGCATACCTTGGAGACGTCCCAACGTGGCGAACGAAATTTAGGCCACCACAAACATAAACGAGGCTTTCCCGTTAGAAAGATGAACGAGAAACTTTTTGGTGGATTAGTATACAACCGGCGTCTTTTTTTCTCTGTTTTCTGTTACGTAAAACGCTCGCGATACAGAAAAAAAGAAGAAAAAAAAAGAAGAGGACGCGCTGCAGTGAGGCATTGTAAAGAAAACAAGCCGTGCAAGCGACGTTAAGCTCGTACTAAAACGAAACGTTCACGCTTTCCCAAGCTGTCGTCATCACTGGTTTGGAGAGGCGCTCTTAGGGTCCTAATATATGACGTTCCATTTGGCAGGTTTCTACAGGAAAACCCAAACTGTTAAGCTAGCCCGACGTTAACGAAGGCCAGATCTCGCGTATCGTTCTGTTACAGGGTGCGTGCAATAAGGAGTTTTTCAGTCAATAGTTTCCGCTTTGCTGTGTCGACCGCGATTGACGGCATTTCCGCAGATATTAGGGAGGTTGTAGGGAACCGTTTTTGCACGTCCGATACGGTATCCGTCGAAGCCCTACGGTTCACAGCTGCTGCATGCGCGCCGCCATCTTGTCTGCGGTAGCGCATGCGTCATGTGGTGAGACTACGGAGCCGACAGTACCGTATCGGGCTGCGAAAACGGTCTCCCTAAAACTCTATTAGGGAGTTTTAGAGAACCGATTTACACGTCGATACGGCACGATGGGCCCTCCGGTTTGAACTGCGCATGCGCTACCGCAGAAGAGCCGCGCATGCGCAGTTCGTACCAGGGGCCCAACGTACCGTATCGGATGTGCGAAAACACTTCCCTAAAACTCCCTAGTGTCTGTCACCGTGTCTACAGCGACAACCCCGACCTTGCAATGATGTATACAAGCAGTGCGGCTGCGATGTATGACGCTATAAGACTAAAACGTAAACATTTTCTTTATCAAGTGTTTTTGATTGAGGTATTGTCAGGTGTCTCATACGGCATCAAACATTGGGAAGTTAATGAAAGTTTTCGATAACTCCGATAGCCGCACCCGACATTCCGCCAGTGCCTTTGCGCGTGCATCGCATCGTTATCGAACATTTTTATCAGAGTTATTGGGAATATCTGCTAAAGCTCTCTAATAATCTCTAACAACGTCGGCGTATTTCAGAACTTACGTTGGATATATTTTATAAGCCGCCGCTTCAAACAGCCTTCAAGTTTTTTTTTTCATAAGCAGTGTTGTAGGCGTTACTGAAAAAGAAAGTAACGAAATACGTTACTCGTTACTTGAGAATACAAGGAACGCGTTCCTAGATCACCTCAAAATGAAAGAAACCCATTACCTTTACCGTTACTTATAAAAAGTAGGGCACGTTTCTTTTGCGTTACTTTTTAAATTATGAATGAACACGTGTTACTGTTTTAAGGTTACAAATATGCTTAAGCGCCATATTTCGAAAAACATTATGTTCATGCAGAAACTGAACATAATTACATCATCTTTTTACGGTTTCCCCTAAATTCTCACGAGAGAAAAGGCAATAAGAAACACAAAAAACCTCAAAAATGTCAGAAGATGAAAAGAGCGCTAAAAACGACGAACCGGATGAAGGTAGAGACAGACAGCGCTCTGTCTGTGTCTACCTTCATCCGGTCCGTCGTTTTTTGCGCTGTTTTCGTCTTCTGAAGTATGACGTACCAACTCGCCATAGCTTCAACTTTAGCTAAAAAATTGGCACGGCTTGTCGCCTAGAAACACGTAAAAATAAGTGTAATTTTTTTTTAAAGTTTTGGCAAGAAAACGCAACTATTAACGTAACTACGTTACACCTTACGAAATAAGTAACGTAAGTGCGTTACCGGTTACTCTTTTGAAAAAAGTAACGAGCGCGTTACTACGTTACCGAAAAAATACTAGTTAACGGTAACGCCGTCACTTGTAACGCGTCATTGCCGACACTGCTTATAAGCAGACAAGTTCATTACCGCGATTCGCGCGTATGATAATTGACATGAGAATAATTTTTGTAGGTAATATGGAATATTGATTTCTAATATATAAATCGACGGAAGAGCGTGTTGGTGCGAGACAAGATTTAAGAAAGAATAAACATGAAGACGACACAGCCAGATCTTTCAACTATAGCAACGGACATATATGAATTCCAAAAGCGAGTAACCGACTAAAGGCGGGAAAAATCGAGGAAAAAGAAAGTAACCAACAAGTAATGACGGAGCGCAGAGCCGATACGTTAAAATGGAAAGTCAGATCGAAAGTGTTCTCTCTGATTTGGGAAATTCAACTTCAGCCTTCGTCAGAAGCGGTGAGGTATTAAAACTTTATTGTGGGCGATGTTCATACCGAGTCTGTGCAGGCTGCACAAAACTCAGAACTTGGAGCGAGATCAGGGCGCTCACTAGTTATGTACAAACGCTATCATCATCATCCCACATGAGTACAATTTCAGTTTCGAACACAAATCGAAATATAAGTAGTGTATCATAAATATTGGGCGAAACATTTTTTAGGAACATTTATTCGACACATGCGTGTCCTAACCAGGTAAGAAGGGATTTTTTTTTGTGTGTGTGTCTGGATTGAGCATTTTTTTGAAGACTGCCCACATACCCGCTGCAATGTGGCACCCTAGGAAGAATTTGGCTGTCTCTCCGTTGTTCGGATTTCTTTTGACCATGACTGTACAAATTTGAAAATCATTTCTATCACTATAAGACGACGGTTAGAAGTGAGTTAGTGCCTAATTGTTCATCAACAAAGCGGTGCAGGAAAGTGTTGTGTCGGCGTATTGCACTGTCATGCAACTACTGCAGAATCTCGTTAGTTCAAACTCTCTAATTTCAAACTAACATGCAGGTTCCGTCCTCTATGTTTCTAGGAAGGAAACTTCTTGTAATTCAAACTTTAGATTATTCGAACAAAGTTTTGGTCCCCCTTGTATTCAAATTAACGAGATTCCACTGTATATCCAAATGTTTACACGCAAGCGCGCCTGAATGCTATCACTTGGGCTCTGTGTAGATTACCCAGATCCCCGCTCCTGTTCTTTGTTCTTCCATAACTTCACGTTCAACTGGGTCAATGGTGTACTTTAGTATTGCGTATACGGGTGAACGCAAGCAGTGAGAGTTAGCGTTGCGTTTTCCTCACTGCGCATGCGCAGCCCATACTGCGGCCTTAAACTGGCACATGGAAACGACGCGCTCGAGAAGCACGGAACACGCAACGCTAACGCCAACCCGCAGCGCTTGCGTTTGCTCTTGTACGCAATACTAAAACTCTCGAATGAATCACGAAGTCCGGCTTCCCTTGCTGGCGTATCTCGCGTTACTTCTACATCTAACAGAAAGCGCTCCAGTATCCTGAACGCAAGCCCCAGAAAACAAGACTCGCTACTCCACGAGAGCCCGTCAAAATCGAAGAGAGCTGCATCGCCCAAATGGCGTCGCGTCACATGTTGCAACGGAGTCGCCCCCTCCCCCGAGATGGGCGCCAATTAGAGCCCGAGTGCCGGCCACCTCATCTCGTGCAGATGGCCCATTCCAGGCCGAGACGACGGGTCCGCCCCCCCCCTTCCCCCCGCCCCGCTCGATCCTGCACCGCGCGCCGACTCCCCGGCCACAACAAAGAATCGGCCAAGAATCTGAGACGAAGCAGACGCTACACTGAGGCAGCCACGGTAACAGCGGTGGGCCCAAGTATCGGCATTCCTCGACTTGAACCCCCTTCCGCATCCTCCGAATGAGCGCGGAGCAAAAAGACGAAGCTGGCGGAGCAAAGGGCACCGAATGAATAGCATGGAAGGCAAAAAAAAAAAAAGTCAAGAAAGAAAAGGCCAGCTGTTCACTGGGCCGGAAAATAGGTTCTCAACGTAGTCATTTCAAGACGGAGAAAGAACTCGGGGCTTCCTAACAAGAGTTGGTCCATTCCTTCCGGGCCTCGGGCATCGCAACCGATGAGCTGAGGGGCGCCATCGCGAGCTCAAATGAGATAGCGGGCCAATGAGGTTGGTCTCTGCAGGAGGGAGCGCTGAACGCCATGCCGACAGCCGCCGCGGAGGCCTCGGCCGATCGTCTTTTCGGGTTTCCCCACTCACGAGTCGGCGACGCACGGGCGAACGTTGCAGGTCCCTTTCCGTCAGCGCCGCAGCCGGGCCTGAATCGGACCAGCCTCGCTTGCCCGATCGCATTAGCGGTGATTAGGCACATCGTGGAAAACGTTTTCTTCGGGGGCAGATTCCCCCTCCCTGTCCTGTCGTCTGCCTCGCCGGCCCGCTCCAGCGAGTCGTGTCGGTGACAGGATTTTAATTAGATTCTTCTTTCTACGTCTCCAGATTCAGAAAGAGACGGCCGGAAATGAAGCGAGAGGATGTCGGGGAGGGGGAAGGGGTGGAGAGGCTCATAAACGCTTCCGCCCACGTCGATACCCTGCTGGCAGTGATAAGAGCCGCCCGGACGTCTTCCTTTTTATTTTTCCCGGGCGTGCGGCAGCTTTGGCGCGACACTGAGCGGCATCGAATAGCGGGGCGGGTTTCTTTCGTTCCATTTCCATTTCGCACCGTTTTATCCTTCCGTTTTAAAACGTAATTTCGAAGCGCGGGCGGCCGCGTTCGCGACTTTCGGCAGCTGCTCGACGCGAATACGAAATGTTTTCTAAAATTTTCGGGACTGGTACTGTAATATCTACAAAGGCTTGGCTTGGAGCTACAGGTCGCCTCCACCCTCGAAGTAGTCACCATCCGCACGTATGCAACGGACCCAGGGTCGTGCATAACATTTTAGGAATGCATCCGCCTGTAAATGTTGTTCGGTGGAGTCGTCGAGCACCTGCGTTTCTGCTTGGAAAATCTCAATCGTGTCAAACCGGCTGCCTTTCAAATTCAGCTTTAGTCTGGGGAAAAGCAGAAAAGTTGCAGGGGGACAAATCAGACGGGCACCGTAGGTGGGGACGACACTCATGCTTTCTGTCCAAAAGCTCCTGGTAACAAGGGTACGTGACAATACGGTGCGTTGTCGTGATACGCAAGTTTGTTCTGGTGTCGCTAAAGTTCGGGGAAACGTATTGGGACATTGTTTTCACAGCTGCCGCAAAACGCCACTGTAAGTAGGCGGAATGAACTGTTTGACCTGCTAGAACGAATTCTTTGTCACGATTTTCTTAATGCCAAGAAAATGATGAGCAATGACTTGACCTTGCTTTTCATCTGTCTGGCCCTTTTGGTCTTGGTGAGTTTGTGACGTTCCATAGGTAGGATTGTTGCTCTGTTTCTGGGTCATAACCGTAACACCTTCATCACCAGTGATATCCTTGGACAAGAAGGTTTCATCTTCAGAAACGATCCGGCTAACCTCCATGCAGACGTGAACCTGCTACTGCTTCTATTCAGCTGTCAGGATCCTCGGCGAAAACCTGACGGCGACATGATGCATGTCCAGATCAACAGTCAGAATCCGCTGGCATGTCCCGTGGTCATAACCAATTCCTCCCTCATCAGCAAGGTCTTGAACGGT
>JAZHYW010009477.1:0-144278 GCA_037355805.1 Ixodes ricinus
GTCACTCTTTTTTTGTGTCTTCTCCTTTCTGTCTTCCTGCGCCTAAGATTTAGTAATGTTCGAAATTTACGGTCTTTCCTGTGCCCTGATATGTTACAATATCTGCTATGTTACAAGTGAATAGAGGTGCCTAAATTGTTGCCATAGCACCTTATTTACAATGGCACACAATAGCGTTTTAAATGTTTGGGATGTGTATGTATGTTGCCGTGACAAAAATTGGATAAAAATATAAAAGGCATGTTGTCTCTAAAATGTTGTGTTTTATAAACTTTACTATAACTTACCTAATGCAGCATAAAATACCCCAGGTTAACTTCTTTACCTTCCTTTCTGCCCTTCCTTCTTCCTTCTAATGCAGCAGTAGTCACTACTAACCATTCATGTTTTTAACTTTCTGTGACGCATGACACATCATTTCGATGCATTTCTACTACCCGCCATTGTGATAGGCAAAATATTTGCCTTACATTCTTACCTCTGCCATTCTAAGTGCCATAAAATGCTGAGCATGTGGTCATACTGCAAACGGTGCCGCCCCCCACTTTCTGAACATTTAAAAAGTGGTTAAGAACATATCAAGCAACCATGCCAGTAAACTTCTGAATGTATTGAGTGAAACAAGGCGCTCCTCCGCGTCAACCACATTTCCCAGAGCGCTGGTGCAGAGCGGTGAAGCTTTCCATGCACACCCCGGTAAGAAGCAATGAAGCTTCACACGAGAGTGCCAGCACAATGCTGGCTAGATGTAAGCGGTGCAACTGCTTTAAGAAAATAGGGGTCCCACCAGACCACAACACTGCTCCTGCACCGTTCTGTTGCACCGTTTTGACTTTCAGCTCTGGAACCTGTAAAGTGCCCATCCCATAATTTTTACGATTATCTCCAACCATTTGATGAGCGCTTTTTCAATATTTTACGGCACATAGCTTCTGGTGGGAATGCCAGTTTCTTTGTCTTAAAAACCAGCTGCTGGAGTACCTGCGACACTCTTGAAAACCCATAGACAATTTTGGGGATTATGATTCTAACCCATAGTTCATAAAACAATTGTGGTAAGATTTGTTTGTTATACCAACAGCACAATAACACTGATCTTGGGAAGCTGTCCTTAACCACATATTTTGATTTCATACATGCATGGCATGCCATTTACTGCAAAATTAACAGGACACCTGAGCATGGTAAGTCATCTTGAGTATTTATCATTCTTCTGTTTTTTTGGAGATGAGTTTTGAGTGGAATCCCCTTGCTTGAAGGGGAACAATATAAAGCTTAAAATTTTACTGTTAATTATTTTTCAATAATTTTTAATACATTTTAAATAAACTTTTGATTACTAATGAAAGACACAGGACTTGTTTATACTAACACTTTATTTACTGTAGGCTGCAAGTCTGCAAGCAAATATCAAAACTTACCAATTTTAAATTAAGGAGTGCACAAATCATTCTTCTCTAAGAAGCTTAAGGGCTTTACTGAAGATTGGTACTGTGATAACTGAAACTGCCTCACAATCTTTATAATAAAATGTCATGCTTTTGCTTTAACATTTGAAGTACTCTGTTTTCCCCTCTAATCTGTGGTACATGCCTTAATGCTTTCTATAACTCTAAGGGGATGTCTGGATCACGAAGTGGAGAAAGGTAATGTACTCCATAATTTATGAAGAGGCAACAGGCTCTCAAAATTCATTGTTAAAAGTTTGCCTTTTGTCCCCCGATTTAAAAGAAAGACAAGAAAAAACGTGCATAGCAAGTTGCGCCGATAATAGTAGAAGAGTGGCGTAGTAATTCCGTAAACACAATATTTAGGAGGTGCATCACCCAAGGACACGCTGTCGATATAATTGAGCATCCAAAACAACGATGTTATTCTTGTATGTATCATCACTGGTGCAATTTCCTGCGCTCTTTCCAGCGCTCCATTTGACCGTAGACCAACAAAGTTGCTCTGCTCTCTCTCTGAAAGCATGTTTTATACCTTTTGTGAGTGACTCTCGAAATAAATTTGCATACTGGTAGCCGTGTGTAACTTTTATGTAGCACTACATTATAATTCGTTGGGAGTAGTTTACAGTAGACTCCGTGACCAATGGAAGAGAAGTTTAGGCATACTAAGATGTGATTGTCGGTATAGTAAGCACACCTCTGTAACGCAGATTTTTTTAAAGCCAGGAGCGCTAGTTTTTTTGAAGTGCTAATAAAACATTTGGCACTATGCATGTGTTGCTGAAAAAGTGCCCGCCCATTCACCTCGTTTGGACAGAAGGTAAATATAAAAGGTAAATAAGAAATGATCGCACATCGAAGCAAAAGTTTCGCGGCAGGTGAGTAAGGCAGAGGCACAAAAAAGGTACGTGGAAACGAAACTTTGCGCACATGCCTGTCTGCCCAAACATAACTTTACATTTTATGTCTGATATGGAAAGATTTATGCTCCACTCATATAGAGAGGTACTTCGCCAAAGTTTCTTTTTACTTGATTGTAAACAATGAGCTACAACAGCCTTTTTTGCTTCTTCGCCGCATATATTCCTGTTTTTGAAGTTATGGTCAAGAGTAGGACTGGAATACGAAATTTCAGTCCCAAACTTTCTACTCTGAGAAATTCAGAGATCGCTTGTGAAAATCGCAACAGTACCAAAAGGCCAGATTGAGTGTTGTAGATCCTAGAGCCTGGGATGGTACTCATTTGACCACATAGGCAACTGCAGACAAGAAATACACCCAACTAAATATGATGACTGTTCACGTAAAGCTCCAATTTGACTGTTTTTATTACAGCAACGAATTGAGATACATTTTCCAGTACTCGCATCACCTTTAAGTATTTATCTTGCTGTAAATAAACCTGTAACCGATTCAGTGTAAACACACTATGAGAGCCACCTGGTTCGGGCCTTCGGCCTACATGCTCTACCCACGTCTCTCGTGAGCAAAAGAAATGACATTTTCAAATTAACTGATGTCGCCCAGATGTTCAAGTAGTGGTTCGAAAATATTTACTGATACTCTGCTTCCTCTTTGAACTGGTCCAAATGAGAGTTGTCTTTGTCCTAAACGATCGAGTGACTTTACATGACGCGAACTTGGTGTAAAAGGCAACCTCCACTGGACAAAACCGCAACACCCGGGGAGCTTCATCTCGATCTAGCTTCTTTACTCCCGGTGTGGTAGCGGAGTCTGCTAAGCATACTTGCGGGGCAGAAATTATTAAAGTGGTGGAGAAACCAGATGTTCCCTCGCCCCCTTCAATGATTACGGTATCAAACAAGCCGCGTGTGTGGCTCAGAGGTCTAGCTTCTTTTCCGGCGCCACTCATCGGGGCTCTGATCGATGCATCAACCACTTCGGTCCACGACGAACACTCGAGCAGCGCAGGTGGGTACAAACGCGAGGTACTCGCCCTCGCAGGATAGCATGATACCGCTAGCTTCCGCCGGTTGCGAGTTGCTTTTCACTGCGCACTCCGACACCGGGCGAGATGTTGTACAGTCCACTCTGGTACATAAAGGTTCTGGTACATGCCGCTTGTAAGCAAGGAGCTGCACAGAGCCGTTCGGTGTCAGCGGAAATCCCGATGCCTTCTCTCTTCAATTAGATTGGCGCTCACTCACCTGTTATTGACAAACAAGGAAGTCTAATTTCTACGGAAGAGAGACTACCGTCTCGATTATGAGAGCGTTTTTATCAGTTTCTTCGTAGCCTCAGTCACGCCGGTCACGCCGCACTCAATCGGCGACCACCGTTGCTCTGTCGCCGGTTGTGACATCGACCGCTGCACCGACTGAACCAGACTGAACGCTTCACTTACACGCCTTCAATGTCGTTTTCAATGTTGTGACGTAACGGTTTGCTGATTGGCGCAAATGGCTTACCCTGTGTTCGCGCTATAACCGCTTGGGGGATAATTGGCACTGGCGGCGGCCCTTGCTCCTCCCAATGGCCCAACTTTCTGAACATACGGCTCTGCCTCCGACGGAAGCTGACGCTCCTTGCCCTCGCCGGTCCGAGCTATATATTTTTCGGACCGCTCGAATTCTTCCGCGCGTCATCTTGCCTTCCGAGCGCTTCCTGTTTTTTATCTTCTTTCTTCTCTTTTTTTTATTTCAGGAATGACCATGACGAAGGCACCCCTTCAAGTTTTTTTTTCTTACGAAGAAAAACTTAGTCACAAGGGTCAATTCCAGAAAGCACGTATAGAAAGTCGTCTGTAACACCAATGTTCCAGATTATTTACAAAAGATACACCCGCCAGTTTTGCACACATTTCAAGCTTATACGTAGCTCTTGCCTACGTACCAGTTTGAAGCTTAGTTATTACAGTCTGACTAAGATAATCACACTATACGCTTTGTTTAATTCTCAAACACGTTTTTTGTTTCTTTTTTTTCTTTTGTTTTTGTAAAGTTGTGCACACGCACACAAAAAAGAAACACTTGAAGAAGAGGAAACTGCACTTGTGCAGCAATTCTGCATAAACAAAATTAGGTACTCGTGAAGTACAAAACACACTGTCCAGTACCTTTTTTATCTGTTCGGAAACACAAACCGATATTTCGCCTCGTTACATTGTACTACCATAAATGGTACCAATGGCTTGACTGAAAGAAGAAGCACCTTCAGGATGAGGATGAGGAAAAGGGTTTATTAAGGTTGCTAGTCCAGCAGGTGTATCTCTCTCTTCGTCGCTTTTCCTAACGTTCAGCTGGTAATCAGTAAGCATGGTACCAACAATCTCCCTATTATCTAAGGCACCGTTGCTGATAACCTCCCGTGATTGACATCACACTCGGCTCACGTTATCATCCCCCACATTGCCACTTTCTTTAATGAACTGAACCGAAAACGTACACTCTTGTTAAACCAAACTCCAAACCCAATTTCAGCAACCTGCGGTTGAACCCCTCATTTCACGCAACTATTGCAGAGGTTGATTATCAGTTTCAGTTATAAACTGCTTGCCATATATGTACAGGTGAAATGTATGAATTGCCCAAACTAGAGCTGGAGCTTCCACGTTCAATGTTGAGATAGTTCTTTTCTCTGAGCTGTAACTTCCTCCTGGCATACATCACCGGATGCAATAGCGATAAATGGTCCTGCATTAACATAGCTCCCAGAGAGCCATGTGATGCGTCTGTTCGCACATTCGTTTTTGTGAGGTCCGGTGCCTTTATGATTGACCCTACTGAAAGTGCTTGCTTTAGCACCTGGAAGGCCCTTTTTTGTATGCTAGTCCAGTGTACATTATTAGGTTCTTTCTTCGTCAACTCGATCAAGGGCAGAACTTTCACTTGAAGCGAAATCTCCTCTAAATTTCGTGCACCTGTAAGACACGACCGGTAGCCGGACCAGATATGCATGGAATGCTGTCCAAAACAAAAGAAAATGAAGAGGTTTGATTCTCACTTCCCACGTCGAAATCGTGTAGAGACCATTCTGCCCCTGCAAGGTCGCTTCCTTCACAATGGGTGTTGTACAGTGCTGTTGATGATGAATTATAAGAAGTGACGATTAAAGAAAGAAGAAGAGCGGCGCCCGCGGCGGCAGCCAGACGATGTCATAACCTCAACGAAGTCTGACGTGTCCTGCCTCGGCTTTACCAACCTCTCTCGGGGTAGCCGCGGCGGCCCGGCATGTAACTGGGCGACGCATCCCGAAACGAATCTCAACGGCTGAGATGGTTCGGTAGGCCTCCGCAACATCGAGGCAGACGGGCGCGCCTCGGCCCCTCTCTACATCGTCGTCGGCCGGAGCTTTTGAGCCAGGACTGACCCCACCGAGAATACAATTTGGCGACGAGGATGGGATGGGAACGCCAGCCGCTAAGGCTTCGAAACGAAGCAAAATCGCGAAGAGAGATTCCGGGAACCCTCAATTTTGCCTTCCCAATATGGCGGTCAGAACGCCAACAACGTTCGAACAAGGCATAACCGCGCTCAGCCTAGCGGTACAGTGACGCGTCGAGTCGTCGGCTAGCTTGTCGGTGCGGAGTGATGCCATAACCTTTTTTTTATCCCATCACTAAAATGCATACTGTCGTAGGCGGTTGCGGGGGCGCTGCCTCTGAACCAAACAGCGTAGGACTGTAAACAATACAGTATACACTGCTATAATGCAACAGTCAAATGCAGTCTGTTCAGCGGCGATTTCGCCCGCCTTCAGTGTTTCTTCAAACCCCTGGCGCGCCCACTCAGGCTTGGCTGTCGTGGAAGAATTCGTTTACGGCATTTCTCGGCGCCAATGGATTAGAATGCCGTTGAACCACGGCGTACAAAGCAGATTTTGATTTCAATGCTTGGTCAAAGGTCAAAGGGTCGTGCCAGCTTTTCGTCTCACCGATCCGCCGGCCAGTGCAACGCTCAACGAGTTTGGGACGTTTCTGAGTGCCATCGAAGAACACTTCCAGTTTTCAAGATGTGTCGCTTTAGAACGCAAGAAACTACGGACTCACGTTCATCATCATCATCATCGTAAACTTTATTAATCGATAAAGTGAAAGGACCTTGCGGTCTCTGGTCGGTGCCCTTAGTCCAGGGCTCCGTTGGCCGCCCAGATTCGAGCGGGCTCGTCTGCAATCCAGTCGCTGCTGGTCATCGATGCTCTGTGCCGCAAGGCGCTGGCTCGCCAGCGATGGAACAAGGTCGGGGAAGCAAATGTGGGTGCATACCCTCAACGCGAGCAGGCTGTCGGCGGCGATTCCGCAGCATGGAGTGTGCTACAAACGCTAGGCGCGCCATCAGCTTGCCACATCCCGGACAGAGTGCCTGGGTACCGGCATTTCGGGGAACCAGCGATGTCGCTGGTGGAAGCTAGGTAGAACGTCAATATCGTTTGAATGCTTAGTCGCCAGGTCCAGCTGTCTCCTGCTCGGGATAGCTCACCGATGCGGCGGCCGGGCAGGACTCGGCGGGTTGTTCGGTAGTATTCCGTTACCAGGTGGTAGGTGTTCAAGTAGTGCGTCGGTTGAGAGTGTGGAGGGACTGGGAGTCCGCGGTGTGTTTGGCTCAACAACCAGGGGAGACTGTTTCGGAGTTTTTAGCGGCCTTGTGGCATCAAGGATCTTTCTGCGCCTACAGAGAGTCGCTCGAGGAGAATTTATGTGCAGTTTTTCTTGAAGGATTAGATCTCTAAGCATGTCCAAGTTCGAATTTTGCACGAGTGTGTCGGTACCGCGGTCCCTACACTTGATCAGGCCGTCCAGCTCGCATTACAGTTCGAACAGCTCGCTCGTATGACAGAGCAGTTTCATCAGTCTTCTTCTTCTTAAAGTCACACGACGGTTTCAATGCCGGTTGAATATATCGAGACGCCCGAGCACGAGCAGTAGCGCCGTCAGGAACATCAAGGCAAGATGGCGGCCAGTGGATGCCAGCCTCTCGAGTTTTTCGTGGCGGCGGCCATGGCCCTCGTCCTCCGGCGCAAATTTCTCATCCGCAACGTCGTGATTCTCCTCCCTCAAGACCAGGAGACAGAGAGTACGGGGCGAATTCTTGCTGGTTTTGCGGCCGTCGGAGGCATCCACGCGAAGAATGCCCAGCCCGACAGGTACAGTGCTACCAATGTGGCAAGTTTGGTCATTTTGCGAAAGTTTGTCGAAGCCGGGGTCCACCGGCGGCAGCGTTCGTTGGCGACCAACATCGAGCGTCTTTTTCATCTCGGTGTCGAGGTCGAATTCTTCGGATGTCCTTACGGCAACCATTCGCCGAGAGGAAGCGGCTCAACGCCGGTGGGAGTCGTCAACACACCCACGGACTGCGAGATGCTTCCAACCATTACATTTGGGAAAACTACGGTCCCTGTCCAGAAGGCGACGGATCAATGTTCAAGCGACCCAAGCCACCGAAATGCTTTCCTGGCTGATGTTAAGGCAAATGGGACGCCTTTACGCCTCTTGATTGATACGGGTTCATATGTGTCGATATTGAACGAGCAGAGATTTAACCGTGTGAATCAGACCGGCAGAATTAGACTTTCTCCGCCAACAAAGCAACTGGTTCATTACTTGAACGACCCCATTCCGATACTTGGATGTGTCATGGCACAAGTAATTTTTAAGGATCGGTATACGCCGTTAGAATTTCACGTCACCCGTAATGGCCGTTCCTTGCTTGGGATCGACGCTGTTCGAGAGCTAAAGATGACCTTGTCTGGCGCTGACCATGAATGTTCTTACCTTGACGCAGCTGACGGAAGACGAGTACCCCGACCAGATATGAGCTCAGCTGGTGCTCCCCAGCGATGTCCGTTCACCGTCTCCTCCCGTCAAGCAAGTCAGCCACTATGTTCATCATGTTCATCTAGCACCAGTTTCCCCTCAGAATCACCAGATGTCAACACATTCCGTTTCCGTGCATCGCCGTCCAGAGCCCAAAGGGACCTGGAGGTTTCGTCACCGACGCACCAGTCGTCGACAAGTACAAGTGCTCCGAAACAGCTTGCGCGGGATGCATCGCAACTGCCTCCGGTTTTCAAGAATTCGAGCACCTGTTTGATCCAGAACTGAGTTTGGTACGGAACGTTACTCACACCGTCAAGGTCCGGCATACCGTCCGACCAGTGCAGTCGAAGCTACGTCGTCTTCCTATCACGCTGCGTGATGCTGTGTCGGAAGAGATTTTTAAGCTGGAACGCCTCGGCGTCATCGAGCGCATAAAGGCATCAGAATGGGTTTCACCCATCGTTGTCGTCAGGAAGAAGGACGAAAAGATCCGTATGTGCGTCGAGTTGCGCACGCCTAATCAAGCGGTCGTCACCGACTCGTATCCACTGCCCTAGATCGATGAGCTCCTCAACTCTCTTCATGGCGCCACACATTTTTCTAAGCTAGACTTGAATTCGGCATATCATCAGATTTGACTGGGACTGGTGAGTCGAGATTTAACGGCGTTTGGAGCGCATAAGGGACTTTTCCGCTTTAAGCACGTTTGTTTCGGGCTGGCGTCAGCACCCGCGGCTTTTCAAGACATCATGTCTAAAATCTTGAAGGATTGTCAAGGTGTCAGGTTTTATTTGGATGATATCATTGTTTTTGGATAGTCACAACGCGAACACGACGAAAACTTGTATCACGTTTTGTCCTGTATCTTCCGTGCGCGAATGAAGCTCAACCGAAACGGTGTCTTTAACGTGCAGGAACTGTCTTATTTAGGTCAAAATCTCTCTGTGAAAGGCTTAGCACTCCTTTCATCTAAGATAGAAGCTGTCGTAAATTCTCCAACTCCGTCTGAACCGTCAAAGTTGAAAGCGTTTCTCGGACTAGTAGAATATTACAGTAAATTTATTTCGCGTTGTTCAAATGTCGTGGAACCTCTTCGTAGGTTACTCCATAAGGGAGTTCGTTTTCTCTGGTCTCCAGAGGTCGAAGCTAGCTTCCAGGAAGTGAAGGCCTGCATTCAGCACGCGCCAATTTTGTCTATGTTCAATCCAACGTTGCCCGTTGTCGTTTCCACAGACACTTCAAGCTATGGCCTTGGAGCAGTCCTTCAGAAACAACATGGAAATAAGTTGCGCCCCGTTGCGTTTGCCTCTCGCTCGCTCACTGATGCTGAGCGTAGGTATTCTGCAGGAGAAAAAGAAGCACTGGCATGCCTATGGACCTGCGAGAAATGGCACGTCTACCTCTCGGGTCGTCCATTTGTCATCCGGACCGACCACCAAGCTTTAGTGCCTTGATGTCACATGGCGGTCCGTCGGTCCCTCGCAGTTTTGTCCCACAAAGAATTTCAGGAGGCTACGGCCAACGACATCCTTCTACGTCAAGTCATTCGTTACACTATTTCGTCCTGGCCGGAGGATAGCGTCAGCTTACCAGACCTACGACCGTATTTCAATGTACGAGATCAACTCTCGCTTCATCAGGGTATCCTGCATCAAGGGGAAAAGATCGTCGTCCCTGAGAAGTTGCGTGACCATATTATACAGCTGGCCCACGAGACACATCAAGGTATCTCCAGGACTACAAGTATAATAAGAGATCAGTATTGGTGGCAACAAATGCATCAACAGATCAAGTACAAAGTAGAAAATTGTACTATATGCCACTCTACCGACAAGACTGCAAAAGCAGCACCTGCTCCGCTGCAGCCTGTGGAATTTCCTCAGCAACCCTAGCTGGAGAAGCTAGCACTCGACATCATGAAACCGGTGGAGAGAGCGCCCACTACTCAGCGTTTTTTCATCATATTAATAGGTTCTTACTCTAAGTGGCCGGAAGCAGTACAAGCTGTGTCTTCAGTCGCATCGTCTACGGTTATTAATTTTCTGAAGAATGTCTTTGCACGTGAAGGCTTGCCTTGTGAGTTGGTCACGGACAATGGAGTTCAGTTTGTTTCTCGCGAATTTCAACACTTTCTTCGTGAGCATGGTATCAGGCATATCAAAACATATCTTTATCATCCACGAAGTAATGGCCAAGTGGAACGATTTAACCGCGTCTTGAAGTCTTGTCTGCAACTGGCTGTCGTACAGGCACGTCCTCTTCCTGATGCGGTACGAGACTACCCTGAAGCATATCGCAGGACCAAGCATCCTGCCACAGGTCAACCACCTTCGTTTCTTCTACATGGACGGATTCATCGGTGCAAGCTGGATTTACAGGGTCTACCGACTCGAGACGTTCCAGTCGATCCTGTGCAACGTGAAGACCTCCACGAAAGAGTACATCATTACCAACAAAAATGAAGACATATTCCGATACACGTCGAGCTGTGCGATGACCACAATTTGTAACTGGTCAAGCCGTTCGGATTTTCTACCCTCCAGATCGTAGCAAGTTACAGAGCCGTTATTCCAAGCCAGAAGTGATTCAAGCACAGGTCGGTCCATCAACCTATCAATTTGCTGATGGGCGACGCTGGAATGCTGCAAAGTTAACGAAGGCTTTTATGGAACCACATGCAGAGACCGACAAAACTAATGACTGGGATGATGATGATGATGATGACAATCCTCTTCCTACACAGCATTTCCAGCCTGTTACCCCTACTGCTGTGCTGCCCCTGCCGTCTTTCCTACGACCTCGGGTTCGGGTTCCAGCCATCCTGAACTATCACTGTCTGCTGTGACGGTGCCCCAGCAGGTTCCAGTTCCTCCCTTTCCATTTGCTGGACCACAGCTGGTTCCAGACCTGGCCCTTGTTTCAGGACCACAGCTGGTTCCAGACCCCGCCCTTCCAGTTCGTGGGCCACGGCCGATTTTAGAGCCTGACCGTCTACCTATAGTTTCATTGGGACCTCTGGCTACAAGCAGCCCCGTGGTGTCCCGTCCTAATACACCCACATCGATGCCTCCTCTAGAAGACATCAGTCCTGGTACACCCCCATCATTGCCTCCTCTAGAAGACACCGGTCTCAGTGCGGAACGTTGTTGTGCGCCCTCGGTTCCGGAACTCGCAGCAACTGCACCACCAGTGGCCCCAGGTCGCCCAGTGAGACAACGAAAGACTCCCATCTATCTCAAAGACTATGTACTCTCACTTTTTGGCCATACCTCAGCTACGTCTACATCGGACGTTTGGGATATATGACTGTCATGTTCTGTGCTTCAGTGTGTTTCTTTTTTTTGTCATGTTATGTTTGTTTGTTTTTTCAGGAAGGGGGAAAATAGTTGTGAAACAATGTCAAAGTGCCTTTTAATCCATTAGTAATGATGAAGGTATCGGAAGTATAAAAACTTGTTTTTCAGACTTTTTCGTAGCGACAGCTGGCAGCCGCTCGAATGGCTGTTTTATCGGTGTCGGTGTTCTTTCAGCACCGTCAGCTTAGTTTTTCAAGGAAGGGAGAATGTCGTATAGTGACTGTTGATGATGAATTAAAAGAAGTGACGATTAAAGAAGAAGAAGAGCGGCGCCCGCGGTGGCAGTCAGTAGATGTCATAACCTCAACGAAGTCTGACGTGTCCTGCCTCGGCTTTACCAACCTCTCTCGGGGTAGCCGCGGCGGCCCGGCGCGTAACTGGGCGACGCATTCCGAGACGAATCTCAACGGCCGAGATGGTTCAGTAAGCATCCGCAACATCTAGACAGATAGGCGCCCCTCGGCCCCCTCTACATCGTCGCATCGGTCATGCGGCCGGAGCTTTCGAGCCAGGACTGACCCCACAGAGTATACAATAAAGGGCTGACCGACTCGTCGGCCTGCACCGCAGACTTTTCCTCGCACAGTTCCTTCTCCGAAGAATGCTTGGAATCGGTGCTTCCTTCGCGGACGCATCGACCTCTTCTTTTTTTCCCGTCTTCCTTTAGAGCGCTCCCAACGCTTTCTGCCAAAGAGCGTTCGCTGCACAACTCCTGGTCACGTCTGGCGGCCGCCTTCGAAGGCGACGTCGACCTTGGCCACAGCCTGCGCCACGAACCCGGCGCGTTCCTCGGCGCCTGCTCGATATCGAACTCCTCTGGATCACTCCTGGGCGTTCCACTGCGACTGCGGAAGTACCTCTCGTAGAAACGTCGACCTGGCCTGCGCTTGACTTGAGTGTGTTTTCCTATCAGTCCTCCTTTTCAAACTGGAAGTGGGGCCTTATGTCTTCGGTGGGAAGAAGCTCCTGGTCAAACCTCTGGGATGGCGGTAGTAGCGGTGTAGAAAGGGTCTCCCAGGCTGCACCCATCACTGCGGTAGCTGTTGCAGCCGCGGGGAGTCTGGCACGAGCACCACGTCGCGGAAGTCGTCGGAGTCCTGCGCACCGCGGCGCGTATTGGCCATCGGTCGGCGTTGACAACGTATTGGGAACCAGCGTCCTCTGAAGTGTCTTCTGTCCGCGGCCTAAGCCCTGCACAGGCTCGCCGTCAAGACCCATCACGTTGGCGGCCTCGCGGCCCTCCTCGACAACGACGACGTCAAACTCGACGGTCACACCCTTGCCGACGCCTCGCATGATCTTCTGCGGGTTGTTCAGCGTAATGGCGGCCTAATGAACGAAGGTGTCTTCCCGCGTGTCGTTGCGGTTGATAAAGCCGTAGCCGTTCTTGACGTTGAACCACTTGACGGTACCCAGCACCCGCTCGGCGAGCACGGCCTTCTTCGTGGTCGTCGCTGAGTCGCCCACGCTGCTGCCCGGCGCTGTTTCACCCTTCTGTTCATATCGTCGGCATAGTACCCCTTCGAGATATAAAAACTGTATCTCGATCCCGTCTTTGTGTTATAAACTTGACTGATTGTATTTCGACAGACGTCTAGCGCCTCCTCGGATTGTTACCGCTCTTTCAAGAGCTCAGAAGTTATTTCTTCTCTTCTGACTTCGCGAGATACATCAATCTTTTCTGGAGGGTTCAGCTAACTAGCCTCAGATGCGTCCCTCTTACTGACAGGACCTTTCATGTGCCTCTCTCCTTTTTTACTGGGCTTTGTATCACTTCAATGTTATTTCATTTAAGGTCAGGCTAATCAACTCCTCGGGCATCCTCAACGTTTCTAACAATTACATTATATAAAAGCACTTGCATGCATTTCACGAGCAGAACTCCAGTGCAATATGGAGAACTCAGTATTACTTTTGCCTTTGGCAACTGTAACGATGTCTCAATCACGAGAAGCACTACTCCCGTCTTACTCGTGACATAGGTGTCTTCGACATGGCGACGTCGAAGGATCACCGTATTACTACCACTGTCGCGTAGCACACTGGCCGGCCGTTGGATAAGAAACCCACATAAGACGGGCATATTTTGCTCCTCGGTTATCCTCCTATGTTTTTCTTTTGTGTTTTTTTTATTAAATAGTCTAGGCTCATCATAATGGACAGGTGGTGGAGTTGATTGCTATGTATAGTACACGTAGGTGAGGTAAATGTGTTTTCCTGTGATCCCGAATCAACAAAACACATCACAAGCGGCCAATCCTGGAATTTCCTGGGGCAATATTTTTGCGTCATGTCCTTCTCTCTGGCAAGATGAACAATATGGGATATTTTGCTTGTACGCACTTTGACACTAAGGGGCACTGTGACCTAGTTTACCACATAGGAAACATTGCTTAAAAGAAGCTGGCGGATATGAGTTACGTCTATTGGGAGACGCGGGTTTCGTATTATCTTTGAAAGAGGAAATATTATTTTGTTGTTGTGCTTCATAAAATCTATCAGTCTATCAGCGGTCTCAATCATTGATTTTACAATATTTCTTTTTCAGAAATATGGCAAGCTTGGCATGATATTGGGACATAAATTGTTCCGTCAAGGTCTTGCCCCGAAGTGCTTCATACGTACCAAGCGTCTCTGCTTCTTCCTTCCATCCATCAAAAGTAGCCTTGCAGTCGCGCAGAGTACTGACTTGTTGTCTCCCCTCCTCGGGTTTTGATTTCCTAAACTCCACTCGATATTATTCTGTAGTAAACCTCAATATATCAAGAAGAGTTTTTTTGGTCGCATCGCAACACATTTCACATTTTTTAAACTTCACACTGGCACTTTGTCAGTAAGAACATATTTCGAAGAAAAGAGATGTTTGTCCCTTGGGGAAACTTTTGTTACACTTGCCAAGTCCCTGAGACAATTGAGCATGTTTTTTTGCATTGTTGGGAGGGGGTCTTCTTTTTGGATGTGCTTCAAAGAACTATACGTAAAGATTTTCCTTTAGATACGCATGCTATTCATTTTTCGGCAATAGATAATGACAAGGGGGTGCCTTTTGACCTGATAATGCTCCTGGGCCTCCACAGTCTATGGCTCTCCCGCACGGCGAGGCTCCAAAATGACGCCGATGCTCGGCCTGCGAGGATGTACTTTCGTAAAAGTGTTGGGGCGTATGTCGAAGGCGTGAAAACACAAGAAACGGCACCTGATTGGTAACCAAGAATTGAAACACTAGAAATGTTAAAAGAGTTTTGATGTGTCAATGTCAACCAATGAGTGGATGACGGCTTCATATTTTTTTCATTTGTAAATATGTGTCGTGTTAACATGTTTCTGTAATGTAAATATGTTTGTGTTGTGTCAGAAGCATGTAATAAATAAAAAGTAGCTCAATGGTTTGGAGCGCTAATTTCAGGAGGACATAGGAGAGCGGTGATGAAGAGTTCGAATCCAATTGATCTGTACACTTTTTTTTTTTCATCATAACTTTTTTTTAATTTTTATACAAACACTGTGATGTGCATTTCAAGCACTTAGCACCCGTTTTTACAGCTGCTGTAATGACTATGAGGGTTATCTGTAGTGGCAACAGAGTGAGCAACAGTCTTCTGCATCAAGGCTCTGGATACTTCAAAAAATGTTGCATGAATTAAAACTTTCTGTACAAATTCTAATCACATATATCCTATAAAACGAGCCCTTTGAATATCGGGTGATAGTTTTAACAAGTGCACCGCAGTAAAGTTACAGATTTTCCTTTATTTTCTTGCTTCGTGGTGGTACCGTACGCGGCGCAACGATCGGTTCGCGGGCGTACGACTGTATTCGACTGCTATCTGTACCGTAAGAGAGCAACATGAGCGCCGTATCTACCTCCGTCCCTCCGCCTCCTCCTCGCAAGCGGTTTTCAGCGGAAGACGATATCTTCCTACTTCGGGAGGTGCCAGACGCTCATCCTTTTTACTCCAGCGCTTTGAAATGACGTCCTTAACGGCTTAAACGCGGCGTCGAAAAAGAACTTCCCGTTGCGAGGAGCGAATGAACGGATTGACCTCCTGGTAAGTTTGTACAAGAAAAATGACCGCCTCAACTTAAAAAAGTGAGTATATTTTGGTTATTTTTGTCTTTTCTTCGCAATTTAATATTCCTAGTTTTATTTGTCCATACCTTTCTTAATGCTCGACCCTGCAGTTGGCCTCGAGGGAAAGAGACAGTCGCTAGCAGACGACTTCGAATGTTGATGACGAGCGCGCGCGAGCGTGTTCTTATTTGTGTGCCAAATCGAGTTTGCTGTCGGCGACTTTTCAGCATATCAGGACGTTATTTGTGGAAACATCATATTTGGCTAATGTAAAACACCAAAGCAAGCTCGCTGAGAACGTATGACATTAGAAGACAAGTTACCATGTATACGGTCGAGGCCTTATTTTATTCCCCGAGGATATAAATCTGGTAAACTGAAACAAAAAACCCCAAAAGCCGGTGGCAAACGAGCCGCACATTATTCGTGGTATCACAACTTTTTTGATTACTTAAAAAATTTCAGCAACAGAATCCTTGCGTCCCGTCCTCCTTACATAGTGGCTCCTCTGCAATATAATTGCAGAGGAGCACCACTTACCGGCTGGTAAAGCAGGGTTAGTGTAAGAATAAATCTGCTTTAACCAAAGATTCCACGCCAGTATCCACAAATAAAACAGCATTTGCTGCCAGAGCATCCAATGAACTATGCTTCCAAGTACATAGCATGATTGACTAGTGCACCTTGACTTCAGCCACACCGAGAGTATTAGAAGTTTTAGCAACAACTATCTGTGTCATATGCAAAGCACAAGTTCGTCTGCTCCTTTAGCAGACGAACATTTTAGAACTTCGCAGTGCCAGTGGCGACACGCCGTAGGGCGCCAGGTTTTGTATTAGGGAGCGCATTCATTCCAGTAAAAAAAATAAAAACGAGACGAACTATAAGTAGGTATACATTGTTTTAGGTTCTCTATATTTTTAGGATGCGATTTTTATTTACTTCAGTTTCTGCGATTTGTACAAAGACACGCAAATTTGTTCATTCTCAATGAGATCGATGCAAGCTTCCGTCGCCAGGGGCGCGACCTGTACCTATCGTCTGCTATCGTTTTCAAATACGGTTCCCCCAGAGCCGTTTGAAGGCACACGATCGGTCCACACGCCCGATCCAAGGTATCGATCCTTTTTGTTTATCGATCGTATTTTGTTCCGGTTCCCTCAAACTCTCTACTGTCAGCCGCGGGCACGGTAGCTGCGCGGAATGATGCAGCTTTTCGGATGCCCGTCGAACGAACGCTATCTGATTCCTCGCGCCGCGTATTTAGCCCCGCCATGTCCTCAACTAAAGAGTGTATCCTACACCGTGAATCTACTGCACAGCAAATATTCTCCAACCATATTCAAGGCGTCCCGTGCTGTCGCGTGCACCAAATTTTCAAGTCTTCTTTTTTCTTTGTTTATTTACGGAATGACGATGACAGCTACCACCACCAGACACCATCTTCGCCATATTTCATAGAGGCTTGGTTCTTGTGTATATTTATTTCGTGTTCCTTGTATGTTTATTTTTGATCTGTATTGTTTCGATTGTTCTGCGCTAGTTTTAGCCATGCGCCGCAGTGCCATCCCAGATCAGGGCGAGACCGGACAGCGACCTGACCCAACGCCTGCGGACCCTGACGGCTCGGGTCGCCAACCCCCGCGACACGGTCGGACAACGCTTCGCCCTGGCTGACCACGAACCTCAAGGGCAGGGGCCACTTCCCCCGGTGCCGGTGCAGACCCGCCCCGGCTACGACGACAGGAAGTCCGTGGCAGACGTTCATGGCTGAGCTGGCAGCTTACAAGCTCGACACGGGCTTCTTGACCGATTACGCAATCAGCGAAATCGAAAAGGATGGAAAGATTATGAAGGACCAAACAGATATTGAACATGCGTTTTTTGAGTATTATTCAAAATTGTTCGCGCACAGCCCAGTGAAAGTGACAGAATTTATGGAGGAGTTCTTAGTGCTTTTGCCGAAGCTAAATGAGGAAACTAAGGAATTTCTTGAGATGCCGATCACCGTGACAGAAATAGTGAAAGCGATAGACGAATTGAGCCCTGGAAAAACACCTGGACCCGACGGAATTAGTGCAGCTTTCTATAAGACCTTTAGAGATGAAGTTGCGCCAGTGTTACACAATGTCTTTAACGAGGCCTATGAAGTAAAAAAACTACCACCCTCCTTTGTGAGGTCTCACACTGTGTTAATACCCAAGACCGAAGATATTGTCAAATTGCGTTCGGTTACATCCTATAGGCCAATCAGCTTAACAAACGTAGACTACAAAGTACTAATGAAGATTTTGGCACGACGGCTTCAAGGAGTAATAAGAGAAATAGTTGGTTCACACCAAACGTGTGGAATAAAAGGAAGATCGATCACAACAAATATTCACACCGCTCGAAGTGTACTCGAATGCTGTGACGCAACGAATGATAAAATTGCAATGCTCCAGATCGACTTGGAAAAAGCATTCGATCGTGTGTCACATGAGGTTTTGATGGCGATAATGGAACATGTAAACGTAGGCTCCGTAATTATAGAGGGTGTTCGTATGGCGTACGAGGGATGCACGACAAGCCTGATTGTGAACAAGTCAGTTGGTAAACGTATTGGCGTCCTCCGGTCCGTGCGACAGGGTTGCCCTCTGTCCCCGCTTTTGTTTTGCATATACATAGAGTCTTTCTGCTTGAGCGTAGTTAAAAGTAGCGTCATTCGTGGCTTTATGCTACATGCTTCCGAGGTGCGAGTACTGGCCTACGCAGACGATATCGCGTTGTTTTGTGCAAACAGAGAAAGCGTACGAGAGGCGATAGCATTAGTAAAACGTTTTTGCAATAGAAGTGGTAGTGCCGTAAACTGGGAAAAGTGCATAGGGTTTTGGCATGGGGAGTGGGACGTGAAGCCCAGTGTGTTTGAAAACGTCAAATGGGTCTCGTCTCCGGTAAAGTATTTAGGGGTCCCCCTGGAAAGCTATCGGGACAGCGACCCTTTTGGAGGACCCAGGTAGTCGAAGTGCAAGGAAAAGCTGAGAAGTGGAGAGGAAAGGATCTGTCGGTATTTGCCCGATCCACTGTTTGCAATGTGTTCCTAATAAGTAAATTGTGGTATGTGCTTCAGGTTTTACACTGTTCCAGGGTGAATATCCAAAAACTGCATCGGGTGTTTGCGGTCTTCATTTGGGGCTCTTCCTATGAGCGCACGAGCCGGACTAGTCTTTTTCGCAGTGTGAGTGATGGAGGCCTGGCGCTATCTCATTTGTTTTTGAAGCAGCTGGTAAATCGTTTCTTTTTCTTACGTAAAGTCAAGGACCCGTTTTTGAGCACAGTTTGTCAAGTGCGATTGTGTAATGTTCTGCCTGAGTACATAGTATCGTCAGAGTATGGAAATGCTGGGTGTATTTTCGGTTATATGCGCGAAGTGGTGGGAGCGTACAAATTTTTAAGAGCACGCTTTTCGTTGGAATATCTGAGTGAAGTCACTAGGAAAAAGCTGTACCAGGATCTTGTTGACGTTACTCTGCCGGTTCCACTGTATAGAGCTCTGTATTCTACAGGTTCGGGGCAGGATGTACTGAAACGTGTTAAAAGAATGTCCGTCCCAGCGTGCGTCAAAACATTTTTTTTAAGTTGCACACCGGTACTCTGCCCGTTAAAACGTGGATGGTGGAGAGGGGTATGTTTGTCGCGTGGGGTGATCACTGTTTTTTGTGTAAAAAACCTGAGTCAGTTGAGCATGTCTTCTTGGACTGTTGGGACGCTATATTTTTCTGGGATGTGTTGCAGCGTACTCTAAAAAGGAGTTTCCTCTGGATTCCCATGGCATTCGGTTCCTAGCAGTCGAAAACGAGAATTGTGTGCCTTTCGATCTTGTCATGTTGCTCGGCCTTCACAGCATATGGAGATGTCGCATGGCGGTTCGCCATGCAGATGTTGACACGAGACCTGTGGGGGAATACTTTTCCGAGTCTGTCCGTTATATTGTCGAAGTTTGGAAGGTTCGATCAAATGTCCCGGAGTGGTTACCAACAATGGAAAAACTGTTAAATGTAAATTTTGTTTAACCATGCCACGTCAGTCGGTAAGCGATTGACGGCGTTTTTACAGCACTGTACTTTTTGGTTGCACTATGTCAATGTCGGCAATAAAGAAAAAAAAATCGGTGGCCGAGTGGGCTAGCGCACACCAGCTCGGAGCACGTGGAGCGAAGCTCGCGCTGCAGAACCCAGAGATCCTGGGTTCAATCCGCACCCTGCCCAACGTCCCTGCCCGTCTGGATCTCGATGAGCATCGTACCGGCGTGCGGTCGTGTATCACTACTGCGTGGTGCACGTAAAACACCCCAGGCTATCGGTTGTACCGCACTGGATAAATATATCATTTACAGCTGGGAGACTCATCGCCCGTTGAGGCAGACCAAGGTCTAGGCTGTATAAACATACACACAGCCAATTGTTTTTTTGTTTTTGACCAATTACGTTTTTGCGCGGGTCCTGCCCATAGCGTTCCGGGCGAGCACCGCGCGTTGGTCGCGCATCGTGGCCCCCTTCTCACCTAGAAAGGCTTCCGGCGAAAGTTCCAAGACCAGTTTCTTCCACCTGGGTAGCAGTCTCAGGTCTACCGAGAAATGGACTACCGTACCCAACACCCGGATGAAACCTTCGTCGAATACGTCCGAGTGATGGAGGAGCTATACGATTGAGCCTCTTCAACAACGCCGGAGTTGAACAGGGCTGCTTGAGTCGTGCAGCACAGCCACTCAAAGATTCCGGCCCGACCTGCATGGTCGCACCTACCAGATCCTAGAGCACCTGGCCCGGGGACTCACGGCATACAAGAGTCGCTCCTGGCCGAGCTCCAGTACCGGCCCCCACCGTAACCCGAAGGGGTTACGATTGAACGCTGCAAAGAGCAGAAAGCTAATCCGCGCGAAACTAACGTGCGCTTACTGCTATACTTCAGGTCTCTTCGATTCGGCTAGAAAGTTCTGAACTAGTTCTGTTCGAGTTCAGAGGAGTGCAGGAGCCGTGCAGCGGCGGCGCAGAACCAGTGCAGCCACCGCGTTAGGACTGGCGCTGTGATCGACTTTGACCACACCGATAAAACGGATGCGCAAGGAGTCGTCTGCTTTTGCCGTCTACTGTGTCGCCATAGAATTTTGTCTGCTAGCGCTTGGAAAAGATTTTTTTGCGTTATTTTATATATTACTTTCTTTGACAAAAATATTTTACATGTATGTTTCTTTACATTGTATTACAAAGTGCGCAGCATCCAATGCAACATGTCGGCATTTTTAATAGTTATATCGTCTGATTTCGTGCTGCGATCGCTTTCATAGACATTTCATAGACCACGTACACCTGGATACCTTCGCGAGATTAATATGACGATGTCCCGTCAAAACCTACTAACGGCTGCAGTAGCGCTCATCGAAGACGAGAGCGACAATGAGCTCGACGACATCATTGCCCTTGCCTTGGTTGTTTCGGCACGGACTGACAGGAACAGGTTTCCCCTGTACTACGAAAAGGTGATCGACACCTACTTCGATTTCGAATTTATGTGCTTGTTCAGGCTTTCGAGAGAGACACACGCGGAGCTGGCTGGTCGATATGAAGCTTCGGCGTTTTACCCGGATTCCATTGGTGGACGACCCCAGATTTCTGCGGAGAAGACTGCTGATTGTGCTTAGTTACTTAGGCACGAGAGCGGATCGCGGATCGCTTTGACATAACGGAGTCGTCCGTTCACCTCTGCATTGAAAGAGTGCTGAACTTTCTGAACGGTTTCAGCGCGGAAATAATCACCTGGCCTGACCAGGAAAGACGTCGGAGGAGCCAAGCCGGCTTCCCGAGGAAGACTAAGGGAAAAAGACCCACAAAATGATCGGGGCGATTGATGGATGCCATGTAGAAATCCTGCGACCAACGAAGTCTCCGAACTCCTACTACAATCGGAGCAAGTTTCATTCAATTGTTCTGCAGGGAATCTGCAATGATAAAAATCGATTCATCGATCGCTCCGCGCATCGGGTTCCCTCGGTTCAGAGCACGACGCCCGCATCCTGGAAGGAGAGCCCCGTCTTCGAGGACGCCGGGGCCACATGTGCGGTTGGGTACCTGCTGGGGGATTCGGCTTATCCCCTCGCCGCCATACGCCGCAACCCCCCTTCAAGCGCCCGTGTAGTGGGCTTCCTTGCCGACCTGGAATACTACGTATAACATGAAGCACGGTCATCAGAGAGTGACAACCGAAAACACTTTCGGGCTGCTCAAGCAGCGATTTCAGAGAATGTACTTGGTCGACAGCACCAGCATCTGACAGTGCTGCCTTGTCCTTATGGGCGCCTGCGTTCTTCAAGCTACCTTGTAAGGCAGAGAGAGACTTTTTCGATGACCTGAACAACGGCCGCCCGCCTGACCAAGTCACCAACGACGACGACCACGCGACACAACCGGACGACGCCACAAGCAAAGTCTCTCTCCGAGCGGATCCTTGAGGCCATTGCTAAGACCGAATGTTAGGAAGCGATATCTACGCTTGCCCTCCAAAAATATGCTTCGTTTCTTTTGTGTGTGCGTGTGTGTGTGTGTGAACGTACGAAGATGGTAACTTGAGCTTTGGAAAATGAAACGTGACTTCATGAAAACACGATTAAACAAAGTAACGGGTTACTTGCACCTTCATTTCTGCGCGCTGTATTATTTTGATCCAATATCCTTACTATAGCCGTGCGCACGGGGTGCGGGTGGGGGGGCAGGGGGCGGCCGCCCCCTCTAATCATCTAGGGGGGGGGGAGGGGGCGCGAAGCTGGCCGGACCCGAGCGCGCGACTGCGCCGGCGGTATGGTTTCTTTTTCGACGGCATAAAACACCGACGGGGGGGGGGGGGGGCGGAGCGCGGGGCGCTCTGGGAAAACCTCGCCCCGCCCCCCCTAATGAAAAACCCTGCGCACGCCTATGATCCTACTACAATGATTCGTATCGCAGAAGACATATATGTGGGCACGCACGGGCAGTCAGTGCCATTGACTCCTAAAACGTAACATTGTTCTCCTGGCTATTTTCAGCCTAACAAATCAACGTAACTCAAGAAAACAAACTAGAGTATGGCGGAAAAAAAAAAAAAAAAAACATGCTGCGAAACTCGGAATTAATTTCAAAAGTCCAAGAACGAACTCAGGGTACTACAGAGGAGGGGCAAACAAAATCAGCAAGGCAATTTCAGCGAATTTATTCGTACGGCACACTTGTGCAACAGTCGAAATAATAAAAATAAAATATAAAGCGGCCTGCGAAACAGTCAAACAGTTGTCGTGTTCAGTGAAGTGCATGAAGCATGTCTACTCTGCCGGTGCGCTCTTTTCTTCTTCGATTGCAGTCAACGAGGCGCTCGAGAAGAGCCATCCTGTCCTTATCGCCGCAGCTTCCGACTCGGCGTCCAGGGCGGCCACACACCTTGAGCAGCGAGCCCAGGGCGGTTTCCTCTCTTTCTCTTGCTCGGCGCCGGCCGGACCACGCTGGTCTGAGGGGCGGAGCCACCCCTGAGGCAAGGGAGGAGGGTCCTGCCTCCACCCCTCATGAGATTTCAACCTCGGTGCTGAAGCATTTTTTTTTTCATGTTACGTTTATTATACGTTCTTTAAGTACTTACTTGGTCTCTGCTTCCTTCTCAACCACTCTTCCCGGCGCCAACAGCACGAGTGATGAATAATGTGGTGCTCCTTCCTCAAGGATGTCACGAAGCTCACTGAACCACAACATGATCACGTTTACAAAGTGATGCCACCAATATAAAGAATTAGTGGAACGTACGTACTCCCCGTATTCGAAGTGCACCCTGAGTGGCTCTGACTTTTTTTTTTTTTTTATTTGCGCGTTCTTGTAGGTTTTTTCTAAAGACTTCCGCTTGTTCTCGGCTTGGTCAGCTGCATTGGCGGTGCCGCCGAACTCTCCGACGACGGTGTCGGCCAGCTGCCACGGCGCAGGGATCGTTCGGTCCTAAACATGATGTTTACTACATATTAGCATGTATTGTAAAATATCCTGACAAAGGCATACCCGGAAACCCCCCTTTGTTCCCAGACGCCTCTTCAGTTCCCAATAAGAGCCGATAAAGAACTTAGTCTTGACGGCACTCCACAGCTGCCCGTCGACGTCCGCCGTGGGCGGACACGCAGGCTGCAGGACAGCTAAGTCTGCGTCCGGCTCGGAGGCAAAGACGAGCGTAACTCGTTCCCCGTCTTAAAGAATAGAATGCGAACATCGTAAACATCGATGCATAATCACGAGGTAATGACTGGCTCAAGCAAATCATTCACCAAAACGTGAGCAAAAGCTGCGTAAGCGAGCCTCTTTCTGCCGATTTTTTAACATATTCATATTTGAGCTAATTCCTACCTTTCGGTTACGTGCTAATCCATCCCGCTTCCGTCCACTCACGGGTAGCACCACTTCTCGTCTACGATGTGGGACGACTTCAGTTTCTACGTTATTGTGCATAACAAACATGCTTAAAATGAGCGAGCACAGCGAGCAAGAAAGAGAAGAGTCAGTCTGCTTTCGTCGTCTGCTTTCGTCGTCTGCTTTCGTCGTCTGGGCTACTGCAACGAACGCTGGCAACCCGGCTTCGGAGCCGGTGCAAGCATTTGCGGGAACAGGGACTGAACTCGTTCAGAACTAGGAGATGATGAATCTGTAACGCGCCAGTGCAACGGTCGTGCAACTTCCGGTTGAATCGAAAGCGCCAGTTTTTGCACTGATGAACTAGTTCAGCCAGTTCAGGCGACTCGAACAGACCCTTTCGTCCTTCAACTTCGCATGGACTATTTGCGGTGTCTGGAGACCTGAACGACCACACCGGGAGCGCAGCTGCCACGAGACTCTATCTTTTATCTTTTTGGCAAAGAAGAGGAAGTAGAAAGGGCAAAGGACAGAAGAAGACGAAGTGACCGGAGAGTAACTGTCTAGAAGATACAACACTATTGTTAGCCGCGCGGTGCTAAAAGCGCGAGCTAGTCGCTTTGGATGCAGCCGCGCGCGGTCGTGTGAGCGCTCGTGCAGCAAGTGCTCTAGTCAAGGCAGTCAAGGCTGCAGCCGCTCGCGCCAGCACAGCCTTCTGCGGTTAGTCCATGCCAGGGTGAGACGAAGCATAGCGTCAGAACTGTAGCGAGCGCACGTGCTCACGCGGCGTGACGGAGGACAACGAGCCATGGGTCACTGAAGGCAGCGCGTGCCAGGGGCGCGTGCGGGGACATTCGATTGCATGTGTGGGTCGCCATTAGGTTGACATAAAGGTCTCTGGTGTTTTCGGTCTCCCGGTGTTCGGCTGCTTCTTCCCACGTTACGCGCGGCTAGCCCAGAGCTACGTGCAACAAGGACTAGAAATGCCTGTGACTCAAGCCATGAGTTTACAGATCGGGGTTAACGAGAAGAACGCCGTCAGTGTTTTGATTGGTTGCCTAATCTCACGGTACTGATAATTTTGGGGCCAGATTTCTTTTCGGGGAGAACCTGGTTCTCCACTTCGCGAACAAAGGCTCCAGGTTCGGTAGTGACGCGAAACTGATCCCGTTTGCTAGACGAAAGGATTGTGTCGTCAGCATTGGTAACGTTGGCGTTAGAACGCCTGCTTTGTTACTCCCATGTGCGGTAAGCGATTTCTTCGCAGAAGTGCCCTGCTACTGAACAGCACGAGCGGCACCTCCAAAGGCTCCTGGAGGAGTTTTCCCTGATGTTCAGCAAGGACCCCGGTAGAACCGGTGCCTGAAAGATTCAATTGACACCGGAATGCACGGCCTCTACTCTGCAACCCTCGACCCATCATTGCACACAAGGGTGCCCTGCCGGACAAGGCGCTCCAAGAGATGATCGACACTGGTGCAGTACGTGAGTCTCAGAGCCCCGGGGCCTTCCTGATCGTGCTTGCCCCCCCCCCCCCCCCCAAAAAAAAAGAATGGACCGGCTTTGCTTTGCGCTGACTATCGCCGTCTAAATCAAGTAACCGTTCGTGACGCGTACCCGCACCCTTCGATTGAGTAGATCATGTACAATTTGGGAAACGCGAGCTTTTTCACGACTCTTGACTGCAGTGGCGGTTTCTCCAGCCGCTGACGTTGATAAAACAGCATTCACATGCTACGAATTTATGCGCATGCCTTTTTGGCTTGGGCAACTCTCCTGTCACATTCCAAAGTCTTATGGACATCGTGCTTGAAGATGCACGGCACAACTACACCATGGCATATATGGATAACGTAGTAACCTTCTCACGCTCGTTTGAAGAGCATTTTGTGCACCGTTTGGACTGCTCTCGAGCGCATGCGGAATGCTGGTTTGACAGTTCACCCAGGAAAAATGCAACTGGCAACATTTAAAAGTAACCTGCTCGGTTTTGTAATCGACGATGGAGCGCTTCGCCCTGACGAGGACAAGCTGAAGGCTATAACCGAATTTCCTCCCTCACACAATGCAAAGAGTTTGCAGCAATTTCTGGGCATGGTTGAGTTTTACCGCCAGTTCATCCCCCACTGTGCAGAAATAACGCGGCATCTAAATGAACTGCTGCGCAAAGGCGTCAACTGGTGTTGGACGGGCACAGAAAAATGCTTTCCTCCAACTGTCCAGAGGTATTGCTGAAAATAAACCTTTGAAGCTCCCAGACATCAACCGTCCGTTTGTACTGCAAACCAATGCGAGAGGCTAAGGTTTAGGTGCTGTGTTGCTGCAAGACCTGGATGGTGCCTTATGACCCGTAGCGTTTGCTAGCCATACGTTGACAGCAGCTCAACGGAATTACAACGTTTGCGAGCTTGACTGCTTAGCCATCATATTCGCCCTGCAAAAATGCGATATATATCTTGATGGCACGCGCTTTGTTACCCAGTCAGGTAATGCCGCCTTGTATTGGCTTCAGTGACTGAAGAATCCGGCAAGACGATACGCGGCCACATAAGCTTCAAAAATATGCCTAGATCATTGTACAAAAGCCAGGCTCACGAAACAAAGCCGCAGACGATTTGTCGCGCGCTCTGCTCGGCAAAGAGCACGTACACGAGGATGCCAATGTCGTTGCCCCGATAGATGATGGCTCTCCCTGGGGAACTTTCATCAGCCGATATAACCTACGCACAGCCCAGCAGAACGATGGATTTTGTCGCAGGGTTTCCGAGCGGCCATCTGCAAGAGACCGATGTAACAACAGAAATGTTGACAGCGTTTCGACTCGTACCTGCTGGCCGAATACAGCCTGCTGCGACCCGTACATACCTCAGATTGACGACGAAGAGGGTAGCTCTACAGATACTCCATTTCGAGCCGTGATACCTCGCCGACTTCGCACGTCTTTCATTAGGTACTACCATGACTCTGCCTTGGCTGGTCACAGTAATGGCTATAAGACTTTTGAAAACTTGAAGGGGTCCTGCAATCCTATTTAAACGTCTACCTCTGTTGCTATTTCCACATCTAGTGTGGTTCGGGCAACCCAGCGGGCACGGAGAGTATCATTAAATATCAGTGCGTCATATTTTAACTGGCCGACACAGAAACCTCCTCCTTGCTACGGGGACGCCACGTGCTGTCGAACTGCGCGGCATGTGACGAATTTGTGACGACGTCGGTTTCGGTCAGCTCATGCCTTACGACTGGTGAGAGCCGCCAAAATCTTTTTTTTACTCGAAATACAAAATATAACTGGAGCGAACCGTTTCAATTATTTATGAAGGTAGTTTTTGTTTAGTATTTTGCATGAGAAAAGAAAAAAAAGTACAGTTTAGAAAGTACGGAAACAAGGAACAACGCGCGATGATCCGAATGACCCGTCGACATACCCTCCGCAAAGCGGTGAAAGAGGCGGCGCAGGCCGGCGAAGGCGCCCCCGCGGATCACGCACGACGCCGGCGGCACACTTTGCAAGAACTGAGAGTACGAATTTGTCTCTTGTAGTTTCGCGTCACAGGAGACACACCCGGAACTTACCCGGAACTTGAGCGTCGTCGAGTTGGGGCCGAGAGGCTTCTCCAGCGCGCTCCGGACTCTCACGAGGAGTGTCCTCGTACGGTACTACTCCCAGCTCCGCACTTCTATCGAGGATTCGGAGCTCCAACTCCAACAGACCCGGTAAATTCATGGCAGCAAGCGCGGTTTAGGGCTGAAGCTCTGAAGCAAGCAACGTGCCGTTGACGCGCATCTCGCTTCAGGGAAAGCGACAATGAGCGTAAGCCGCACCCGATTGGCCAGTCGTTTCGCTTCTACCATTAGCCTCCCAAGCCGGAACCAAAAACGTCATGCAGAAAAGTTTTCTTTTCTTTTTTAATTGAAGAAAAGTTTTACTAAGTTACTATGTTCAGTGCGTTCAGCCTCGGTGCAAACTAAAAACCAGTCAGAAAGTCGTTGCAGGGCCCCTTAAAGCTGCACTGCTACTTCGCCAGCCATTTGTAAGGACGTGCTGAAGTACCCTCACTCATACACGGTTTGATAGAAAATCAAGCCCGGTGGAGGCCAACATCCTGGTCTCATGCGGTCAGTCATTAGTCAATTTCCATAGGAATGCGTTGCTGTCGACGCCCTGGGCTTTTTCCCACGCAGTCCGTGTGGCGACCCGTATTTCTTGGTTGTCACGGATTACTTGAGCAAGCGGGTGGAGCTATTTGCATTGCAGATCGCTAACGTCCCAGAAAAGCTGGTCCTGTATAATGGAGACGCTTACAGGCTTCCGTTTTCAAGTGAGATTGATCTGCGACATTGCTACTTATATTTTCCAGCAGGGTGTTCCGAAACTCAAGTGCCGCATTGGGCACCAAACACAGGCGAATGTCTCCCTATCATCCACATGTAAATATCACGGAGTTGGCGAACCGAAATAAAAAATCAATGTTGATCGCTCACACCGAACGTCACCATGACTTGGACGCAAAGCTCCCAGACCTTGCGTTCGCAACAGGTACGACCGCTAACCGGTCTACTGGTTTTACGCACGCTTGCCTTAATTTCGGAAAAGAGCTAACTTTCCTGCTGGAAAACATTTGCATGACCAACATTCCTAGCGCTGCTCGCTCCTATGGTCAGTTTGCAGGAAGTCTACGACACAGACCCAGGGACATCGTTCGTGCGGGCCAGGAGACTTTAGACGTCACACGGCAGGCTGAGCAGTGCAATCGCTGCCACCGGTAGGTGCAATTTGAAGTTGGATATATCGTTCTCCGACGGACACACCCCGGGAGAGCTAGGACGTCGTACGACTGCAGCAGGCTGAGCAGTGCAACTGCGGTCACCGGGACCTGCACTTTTAAGTTGGAGATATCTTTCTCCGACGGGCTCACCCTCGGGAGAGCTTGGACATCGCACGACTGCACCAGGCTGAGCAGTGCAGTCGTGGCCACCTGGACGTGCAATTTGAAGTTGGAAATGTCGTACTCTGATGGACCCAGCCATTTAGTGACGCCTCCAGAGGTTTCACACGCTTCCCTAGCGAAGAAGTTTTGATGGTCCATATCGAGTGCGAGAGAAGGTGTCACGCCACATGTAACGCTTGTCCACTGTGAGTCTGGACGACTCGCTGGACCCGTTCATGCCATCAACCTCAAGCGGTATCATGAATCGAATGACGAACTTCTCTCGAAGGTGGAGAGTGATGCCGGTCCGAGTGATACCTAAAAACAAACTTAATTCTGCGAGGACTCTTCCTGATGTTGGTGACTAAGACGAAGACTTAAAGAAGATGCGCGTTGCAACAGTCTTAGGCGAGAACTCTAACTTTTCCGCACCCTACTGAGCTTCCGCGTGGTTCCGTGCGGATAACACCGATAGTGTACACGCAGAATTTAACTAGTATATTGCCGCGCACTCGTACAAGGCGCATTCTTGTAGAAACAACCCATGAAAAAGACAGAAGATAGTTCTCTTTTCGGTTTTCGGCTTTTCAAGATTTCCCGCTACTACAACCGAGAGTAGACGACCTTATATAACTCCGGGACCATACCAGCGCCGCCGACGGCCGTCGTCACCCACGCCGTAGTCATACGGTGACCTGGGCAGTGCTGGATCCCCAGGGCCTTCCGATCGCCTGGTCCTCAAGCCTACCCTGAAACGTTCAGCCCAGGCCCCTGACCATGGACCCCGCCGCGCAGGTCCCGCAGCCGTTCAGGGGCCTCACCCTGACACACCGCCATCCCCTGACCCTGTCAAGCACTACGACAAGGAGGAGGACTGGCTCCTGCGCCGGCCCTCCTTCTCATTAGTACTTCTTGCGAGTATGCGGGCAGTACGCACCAAAAATAAAACTGAAAGTTTTCGCTCTCGTTTTAATTTTACGCGCAATTCTGTGCGGAATAGGTGCTTGCCTTCTCGCGAATTTAACTCACCTATGAATATGCTCATAGGGAATTCGCAGAGCACGTTCGTCCTTTATGAATCGAGCTCATAATAGATCAAATGGTGGCATAACTCGAACTAATCAAGAGAGTAGGCCATATGTCAATTAGGCTGACATATGTGTATTGAGTTAATAGTAACTTGAAGTATAAAAATAGAAATCATAACGTCAATTGACCTTATTACAAATGAATTGGTTAACTATTAGCTAAACGTAATCAATACCGTAATCAAGATGTCAATTAGGCGGAATTAAAGTTCATTGGGTCAATAGTAACTGGAAGCAATCAAGAGTAATCATAATGTCACTTCAGTACATACGAGGTGGTATCCGAAAGTTCCCGGACTGGTGTCAATATGTGAGAAATATGAAAAGTGCTCGTTTGTGCCGTTAGATGCAGCTGCACTCATTTCACACGAGTGGATGTATCAAGTGGCGGAGTGATGCATCCATGCCAGCGGTTGTATCAAGTAGCGGAGTGATAGGACAGTTTATTCGCCGGCAGCGCGCGCTAGTGATAAAGTGTCAGAAGCCGTCAGCGTTTTGAAAAGTGAACGAAAAACATGAGCAGCGGGTTTGCGTGAAATTTTCGTAAATACGCACGGAAACTCTGGAAATGCTTCGTCAGGCGTACGGTGGTGCTGCCATGAGACGCAATACGTGTTTTGAGTGGCATTTTCGGTTCAAGGGCGGTCAAATCTCAGTGGAAGATGGCAAGCGTTCGAAACGGCCACGAACCAGACCAACACCTAAGAAGGCTCCGAAAATTGCAGAACTGATTCGAGACGATCGTCGCCGAACCATTCATGAACTGTGTGAAATGCTAGAATTGGTTACGCGCAGTGCCAAGCAATTCTCACTGAAGACCTGCAAATGCACCGCGTCGCCGAGTAGTTCGTTCCTCAACTCTTGACTGCCGACCAGAAGCAATGGCGTGTTGATGTGTGCGTGGAGCTTCATGCCACTGCACGTGTAGATGCAACCTTTATTAACAGGGTCATCATTGCTGATAAATCGTAGGTTTACGAATATGACCCTGAAACGAAGCAGCAATCTTCCCAATTCAAGAGCACGAGTTCACCGGGACCAAAACAAGGCAAGACAAGTGAGGAGTGCTACCAAAACCATGCTCATTGTTTCCTTCAATGCAAAAAAGTGTCTACAAGGAATTTGTTCGCAAAGAACTGAATGTTCATTTAGATTTCTACTGTGACGTTCTGCCACGCCAGCGAAATGACGGCCGCCGGAAACGACCTGAACTTTGGCGCAACAAAAACTGTCTGTTGCATTATAACAACGCGCCTAGTCATACCTCCCTCAAGACTACTGACTTTTTTGGCAGAGAACGCTATGGCAATCTTACCCCGTCCTCCCTACTCACCCGGCCTGGTCCCCTGCGACTTTGCCTTGTTTCTGAAAATAAAACTGAAGCTCCAAGGGCGTCGCTTTGACACCGTGCACATCATTCAACAAAAAGAGCAGAAGGTCCTCGACAACTTCACGGAAAAAGATTTCAATAACGCGCTCCAAGACTAGCAAACGCGCTGGGACAAATGCATTCAATCCCACGGGGACTACTTCGGAGGACACTAAGCCTAAACTGATGTATGATGATGATAAACCGTTCTGTACACCAGTCCGTGAACTTTCGGATACGACGTCGTACTGTATTTCAAACAACAAAAGGGCATCGACCCTGTGTCGTACTTGCTCCCCACCCCCTTCTAAATACTTCACCCCAACAAATAACCAGAATCATATTCGTGCCATTCCATGGATTTAAATGTGTTTAAATTATTTTCCTAGAGCTGTAGATGATTGAAATGTTTTGCTGAACAAAATTGTGGAATATTCATGTGTTGAGCAATTTGCTACAGCATGTTCCTGTATAGTTCAAATGTGATGGCATCTTATAATCCCCAAACAACAAACACTACTAGTCTGTTAGCAAATGAGTATTTACATTCATGATACACTTATTGAGTTCCTTTTTTTTCAACGTCGTAGATTAATATTCTGCCATTTCGATTAAAATGAGCGGGAAAACCTGTAGATCTAAGGCTACCGAGGGTTTCCACAAGGCTTGAAACGCTCTGCTTTGATTGAATGGATAGAAACATAATACTCCTGTACTCAATCGTAGCATGTTCTGCCAACATTGTTCTACGTCGTACGATACCACAGAGCGAGCGGCCTCGGAAACTACTTGCAGCGAGGAGAATTTTGTCTGATACCATATCAAACTACTGCAAAGTCCACTCACACTCATTTCAAAAACCATAGAATAAAAAAGATCCATTTCAAAGACCGCGCCACAACAGAACCTCGAGTGTCAGTTCGTACACTGCCCCAGAGGGGTTGTGTGCATTAAAATCGTCCATTAAAATAAAAGGTTCAGGTAGCTGATCGACTAAAGTTTCAAGTTGGGCGAGTTCCAGGGCAAATGAAGGGGGAGTGTAAATGGAGCAAATTGTAATAAGGCGTTGCTGTAGCAACCTCACCGGAACGGCCTCCAGAGGCGTGTCTAGGGGGACCACACAAGCAGAAGTGCCACTGTCTACAACAATAGCAACTCCACCGGAAGCGCCAGAGGTAGTCACGCGGTCCTTCCTGTAGACTTGATATGATCTAAGAAAGTTGCTGTTGGGTGGTTTGAGGTAAGTCTCTTGCAAGCAAAATGCAGAGGGTTCATGCCTCTGCAACAAGAGCTTCACATCATCTAAATTACAGAAAAAACCTCTGCAGTTCCACTCCATAATGCAGGCCATAATTTAAAAGAGTGAAATCTAAAAAGCTAAAAACGTAAAAATGAAGGAAAGCTTAAATACAGACAAGGAATATATTTTCTGGTCTTAAAATCAATTTTCATACGAGGAGTGTTTTTCGTTTTAGTGGCACCCTTCTGCTCACTGGTGGATCCACCAGTGCCAGGAAAGGAACACTCCGACCCCGACATGTACCTGTCCTCGTCGGACTTGAGCCCACTTTGATCCATTGGCTCGTCGGTGGTTGTCGCCAATGGCTGACCCTTGGATGCCGCTGGCTTGGTTGGCAGGCCAGGGATCCTCTGGGTACCAGAAGGGCGGGGTGCCATACCCCGTCCTTTGGGGGGCAGGGCAATGGGAGGAGCAAGGGTCGCCAAGCCCTGCTCCTTACTGGGTGTGGGCACGCCCACATCTTTCCTAGAGCTCGGAGGCGGTGTTTGCCGTACCACTCCCGAGGTGGAGGGGGACCCCGACGGGACACGCAGGTCATCCGAAGAAGTCTGCGTCCCCGTGGACACCATCGGCCAGTGCAGGTCCCCTGTGCACAGCCTCTGCATATGAACCACGTGAGGCAAACAACACACGCTTCTTTGCCTCGTGGTATGGAATGTTCTCTTGGACCTTCAATATAAGTATTTCTTTTTCTTGCTTCCAGAGAGAACAAGACCGAGAGTATGCCGCGTGCTTCCCTTCTCAATTAGTGCACTTTGGATCGTTCTCACAGTGATCTGCGAGATGCTCTTTGCTAGAGCACCTCGCACACGTGTCAGATCCGCGACAGCTCCGCGAGCCGTGGCCGAACCGCTGGCACTTGAAGCAGCGCAGCGGGTTCGGTACGTATGGCCGAACGCGGCAATGCAGGTAACCTGCCTTGACAGCTTGTGGAAGGGTGGTCATTGCAAAGGTCAGTACGATGTGTTTTGTTTTGTGTTCCACGCCGTCACGTCGAAGTGTGATGCGCCGTGCGGCGATCACAGCCTGGCTGGAGAGGCCCTCTACAATTTCTGTTTCTGGAGTTTCTAACAAGTCATCTTCAGAAATTACGCCTTGTACTGTATTTAGTGTGCGGTGGGGGGTTACGGTGACTTTGTAATCGGTGACTGAGTTCAATGCTAGTAGAGCATCACGCTGGATCTTTGTGTGAACCTCTACGAGGAGGTCACCTGATGTCATCTTCTTAGCCTGAAAAGTCTTTCCCACAACACCCTCTAGAGTTTTCGCGACAAGAAAAGGGGACAGTTTACTTAGTGGTTTCTCAGTTTCTGAGTGCATCACCAAAAACTTTGGATACTGCGGAGTAACTACTACTGGAACATCAAGTGTACGTGCTTCGGTGCGGACTCTTTTCGGAGCCCGATCGAGGAAGGATTTGTTTTGCAGACCCATAAAGATGGGAAAGAAAGTTCAGTGCCCGGGTGCACCGCCCACCACGGAGCCCAACAAGGGGGTAGGTAATGTGCCATAGCAAGAAAAGCTTGGCTGACACAATTACTCTACCAGTGCTGCCCGGGCACTATACCCTAGTGTGGTTGCAGGGACAGGACCTGTTTCCACTCAAGGTTGGCCCTTGCCGCCTAAGAGGGTGAAAAAGGAAGGAAGAGATTGTAGAAGAAAAGAGAAAGAGGTGGGAGGAAAAGTGAAAAAAGGAAGAAGAGGGTAGAAGAGGCGACTGACTGAATCATCCTGGTCGGGCCAAGCCAGGACACCCGTCTACGAGAAGCAGGGGCCGAAGCGGTGTATTGCCTCGCCCGGGGGCCCCGAAGGGTCCAAACGTACCCCGGGCTCAGCTCAACCGCAAGGATCCCCTTTTCCCCGGACACGGGTACGCCACGCACAGCCAGACGTGCGGTAGGCGAACCCACATGGCTCGGGGTTCGTAGTGACGCCACTCACCAAGCACCTACTAAAGTAGGTGCCCCCTGCGTGCGGGTATGGTGGCCCACGTGGCTGGGGTCCGTGGTGACGCTACTCACCAAGCACCCAGCACCTAAGGTGCAGGCGCCCCCTGCGGGGCTCGGGGTCCGTGGAGACGCCGCTCTCCAAACACCTGCTTTCACAGGTGCCCCTGAAGGGGTTGTCCTCATTGGATTGACGTCCCGATTTCCATGACCAGCACAATAGCACGAATACAGGTTAACACTCTACTAAATATGCTTCTGAATCGTCACCGCAATTTTCAGGATACAAATTTGAGCTCTTTTTGAGACAGTGTTAGGGATGGACTACTAGCACACTTGTCAGCGAGGAGCGCTATTTTGTTAGCTTCCATTTCTCTCTGGTCAGCGGGTCCCGACTTCCTATTACAGAACATTTTTCGAAATTCGGAATGCATCCAAAATCCCTACAGTGCATCCCTACAGTGCGGGCACCGACTTCTTCCAATTACAGAACATCTTTCGAAATTTGGATCGCATCTACAATACCTAAGGCAAGTGTCAAGATGGGCTCCTGACGCAGAAAGTGCTCGTTGCGCTTTTGAAGGAGTTGATATCTTAGCACGGTATAAGCCTCGAGGCACTATGTTGCCTGTAAATAAGATTGAGACGTATTTGGTGCGCCAGTCCCTATCTTTATTGCCAGCGGACAAACAAGGTGGTTTTGTGATCATGCCGCGAGATGTACATGGCACCAAGGCCGTGATAGCTGTTGACTCGGTATTTCAACATCACCCAAATGTATCGCTAATGAAAGTCAAAAGTGTGGCCAAAAAAAGTATGTAGAGAGCTAGACTTAAAAAACTGTGCACGTCTATTGACCGCAGTAATAACCTTAGCCTAGAGTTATTTTTCAGCACAAAACCAGATTTGGACGTAGTTCAACTACTTACTCAAACTACTGTAGTTTAACTACTTTTTCGAGTAACTTGGTAAATTTCAATTACAACTGGATTTGGGTAAATAGTAGTTTTGTTTAAATACTTTTTCAGGTAACTTCTACTCAAATTACTAACTACTTTCGAAATCTAGAGCTAATTTAAGCTCAGGCACGAGAGTTTGAGCACAAAAATGAATAAGACGCCGGCAGATGAAGTGGCATTCCTCAACAAGGGGCCCCCTTGTTTGTGAGGGCGTCCTTGGGCCAAGGTGGCGACGAGCAGCCAAAACATAACGCTCGGCGCGCACGAACGCAGGAAGAGATGCTTAACAAGCCTTGGTCGGGTATTGACCTAATCCGGTAATGCACGCAGGCGCCGCGTTTCCAGCTGCAACCGTGAAAAACGGGGACACTGCGGGGGTTAATTGTTGTCGTTTTCGTGTTGTCTGTCGTTAGTGAGTTCTGACTCAAGCGGTAGGTTTCATGGGAGGCGCCACTGGAATGACCTCGCAGCTGGGCGCCTGTTCCCGTGGTCGCCTCGTCGTCAGCGCATACTCCCTTGCAAAGCCTGACTCCCCGCGCACAAACCCTGGCACGAATAATCCGTTCATGGGAGCACGTTCCCGCTTCCAGCTGCAACGGTACGAGCGACGATGCTTGTTCACGTAATCCTTCGCGTCCTTTCAACCTTCCATGCCTCGGAGACCTCCTCTAACGTTAAAAACGATTTACTTGTCAGGCGTGTCAGGCGCGCCAGAATATTGTAGTCGCCGGCGAGGATTGCGAGTTACCCTTGGGAGACCATTTTATTGGACCCGGCGTCAGCGACGAAGTATACTTCGGTTCATCTTCTGTTAAACCAAAACATTTTTTTTCAGTAGCGTGGCACTAGCACTACAACGGGACGCGCAGTCGCTCTGATGATCTCATTGTTGTGGCTCGAGACTTGAACCCTTGACGGTCTGGTGCACTCGCTCAGCATACTCTCAGAACGTCGTCGGAATAAAGAGGGCCAGTCATAACTAATCTCAACTTGCCGAAGAAAAAGAAAAAAAGGAGTAGAGTTTTTTTTTATGAAAGACCCTCTAGCCGAGGCAAACCTCCCATGTTTCGTCATGGACACCTAAGATGCCGACACTCGCTTATTCCACCCTGCACAGCCTGTTTATCAAATTCAACGCTGCCGTTCCATCCAGCGCGTCGGTGGAGCGTCTCCTTAGATTGGCTGGGGACGTCTTTACAAGGAAAAGGGGAAAACTCTCCTACCAAGAACTTTGAAAGTCAATTGCTTCTGCGAGCGAATAAACTATTTTGGTGAAAACGCAAGCCATAAATAGACTGCAGTTATTTTAGGCTCGCAGGGTTTTTCATTAATCAAAACTGCTGTTCATTTTGCTACCATAAAAATAAAAAAGTAACTTCGAAAGTAACTTCAAAGTAACTCGCTACGTTTTACAGTAGTTAGTAGTTTACTCAATTACTATTACAAATCCGTAATTTCTACTCTACTCCAATTACTTTTGGCGTCGATACTCAGTAACTTAACTACCTTTCTTGGAGTAATTTGTACATGTCTGACAAAAACCCATTAGGAAGATTGTACATTAAGAGTAATTGTGTCTGAGATTGGAACCTGGCAGAAGTCTATTGCTTTATTCCTACAGGAAAAATTAAATCTCTTACCAGCTAATGATCCCTTCATGCTGAGAGACCCATACGAAGTGACTAATTTTTTAACCAACTGCAATGGTAGACACTTCCAGACCTTCTCAGTAGACATCAAGGACCTCTACTATTCCTTACCTCAGAAGGAACTTTTGAAGTGTGTGGAAAACTGCATTGATCCATTTGGTGTTAATGCGTTTCAGACTGCGTCAGGAATATCCCAAAGTGGTTTCCTTGAACTACTCACGGTATATTTAAGATCTACCTTTGCGTGTTGGGAAGAAAAAAGTTTTTTTGCAGAAGCAAGGAATATGCATTGGATCTTGTATTGTGTCAGTTCAGAGTAACCTTTACCTCGCACATCAGGGCCGGTAACTTTTACAGTGTTTAGATACTTCTAGTGTTGTGAAGGTGTTTCGCTTTGTGGACAACTTCTTGATTATCCTAGATTGCGCAGCTAAAGACTTTCAGCTTATGGTATTTAACGTTCTTTCGTGTTTTAAGACCTGCATAGATCCACCAGAAGTAACCCATGAACTTCCCACAGAAGGGTCCTTGCGATTTTTAGACCTTCGGTTAATTTTTACGGATTATCATGTATGCTGGTCATACGAACCGAGAGGAAAGAAACCACTCCTTTCGTTCACATCGGCACATTCTAAGCTAGTGAACAGAGGTATTGTTAAGTTATGCCTCACGAATGCTCTTGAAAAGTCATGTCTTCATTCTCTCAAAGTCAGCTTCAATGCACAGATTAGCAGGTTAAAGTCAGCGGGGTACCCTATTTCCTTACTGACGGCTGCAGCAGAAGATGTTTTAAAGAAAATCAGATGGGGTAATCAAGTAATAAGCGAAGTAAGAGATAAAAAGAAAAAGACGGCTGTTGTTCCATATATACATATATGTGTCGCACGGACTTAAGAGGATAGGAAACCGTATCAACATCAACGTAGCCTTTTCTGCACCGAATAAGCTTCTGAGCTTATGCAGGAAGGTCAATGTGTCAGCACACCGTCAAGCTGGTTGTACAAAAAAGCACCAGAAGAGCTTTGTTACTTGCATTGAGGGGGTAGTTTATTCTATTCCACTCTCATGTGGTAGAGAATATATAGGACAAACCGGCAGGTGTTTAAACGATCGCTTAAGAGAGCACTTTTATAACACCCACAGAGTCGTTTCGGGACACCTGGGCATACACTGTAGGGATTGTGGATGCGTTCCGAATTTCGAAGAATATGTTCTGTAATAGGAAGAAGTCGGGACCCGCTGACCAGAGAGATAATGGAAGCTCGAAAAATAGCGCTTCTCGCTGACAAGTGTGTTAGTAGTCCGTCCTTAACACTGTCTCAAAAAGAGCTCAAATTTTTATCCTGAAAATTGCGGTGGGGATTTAGAAGCATATTTAGAAGTGTTTCCTGTATTCGTGCTATTGTGCTGGTCATGGAGATTGGGAGAGTCAACCCAATGACGAGAACAAAGAAGTAACAGAATACAAAACGAGTTCTAAGTCAGCGCGTGTGTTTGTCCTTTTGTGTGTCGGTGTGTGTGATTCATCTTGCTCTGTTAACCTTAGAATAAAAATGTTGTTTCCGCCTATTCCTTCTTATTTTTCTCTTAAGCGTGTGCCGTCGGCATTGGGTATCACAAAGAATGGCGCCATCTTAAACAAAAGAACGTTGAGACGCCACAGTCGACCCTCACGAGAAATCTGCCGCCACTTTTGCGAATCTCAGATCCAAACAAAAAGAGCGAGAGCTTACACGAAAACCGTGTGATATCTGTCCACAAATGAGGAGCCTTTGAGATACTTTATGACACCGCAACAAGCAAAATCACCGAGCTCCAGATCATTAATCAGGCCCAAGAAGCGGAATTTACAGCCGCAGGTGTAGGGAACAGCTGGTCACCCACAAAATCGCTATTGTGTAAGCAAACATGCAAACTCTCTTGGCCCAAAGCCCCTTCATATTCGCTGGAAAACAAACAATTATCTTTTCGGAACGCACAAATAAAGCTGGCTGGCGCAGCTTCCCGGAAGCACGCACCAGTATTTTGTGTCATTGAAGGTCTGTCGCCGTCAACCTCGGCTTATCGGGAGCGCTCATTTGGAAAGGCGACACGGGTCGATCACGAAAGCTCTGCGAAACGTTCACAAAATGCGCCCGAGTTCTATAGCGTCGTGGCTAGTCTTTGTATTGGCCATCATATACGGCAGTGCGGAAGCGGGGCAACAGTGAGTATGACATTTTCGTAGTTTTTGCCATTAAGATGGAAGGTCATTCATTACGTTATTACGATAGTTTCCTTTTGCGTATATAACTGTGACACTAGACCTGCGCAACTATGGAAGGTGTGCAGCATTTATGGAAGCGACTTATTGGTAAAAATGTCCACTCCCATTTTTTTTAGGAGTGTCCTTTTTTTGGCGATTGTTCGCGTACGTTTGGAGCACTCAATGGGTAGCTACAGGAGCTCCTCCATAATTTTTTAAGCAACATCTACTATGACGCAACCTAACACCCGAAAGCCAAGGTCACTCACGCACACCAGCAAGGAAGCTGCAACAATCGCAAGCTAAATTCATTCCTGATCTCGTGTGGCTAACGTTATCATGTCATTTTGGTAGCATCCCAACATATCATTATTCAAAATAAAAATAAGAGATATATTGAAATGTTGGCAACTAGATTTGCACGCGCCGCTCTGCTAAAACGAAAAGATTGAGGCAGGTGTTTCGATATATCATGGTGTGCGATGCCACAGCTGCAATGTCTGGCATACACTTGGTTACAGATAGAAGCTAAATAAAATGGAGTCACGCTCAATTCACTAAAAAGATCCCAAGCCATAGTAAAATGCTTTCATAAATTAGTACACAGGAGATGTGCCTTATTATTATAAGTGTACTTTTCACGCAGTTCGTTGTGTTGAGATTAAGGGTGCGTCTTGAGCAGTTCTTTGCATCTGCTCGGCGGTGTAGTATCTACCTAACATCTACGGACAGATATGTCGCGTAGTATGCGCACAACAATACAAAAGAATATTTTTTTCCATTCAATAAGGGCGGAGTTTACAAGCTATACAAAAATTTGAAATACAGTTTATTTTTCTTCTTTATCTGCATCCCAGGATTGTTCGCCCTATCTCAGCCCGACTTTGTAAGTATAACTTTTCAATATACATCACAGCAGATTACTTAAAAGTTAAAATAAAACCAAACATTACGGTCTTAATGATCGCTTCGGTGTACTGGTAAAATTATCAAAGTTGTTCAACACATGGTTTACATGGATCCATATGTGGGGAAGGTTATCAGCCCAAGCCAAAGTAAAGCGGTGAGTGCGAAACAACAGGCTGATCGTTACTCCGACGATATCTGGGGACATGGCTGAGACAACGCGAAAACCTTGCGTTTCCGTCGCTTTTAATGTACGCTTCAGACTCGAGGACAGTACATCCTTCATGGCATTCATATAAGCGTAAAAACTACGCTGTAAGACTTTGTGGGTTGCGTTTTGGTAATTTTGCCTGAAATATAATTGGGCTATGGTATTCTGAATACTGCATCACATAAACACGAAATAAAAATTCAGTAGGCAATTTTCATTTACTTCGTACTCCGTTAAAAAACAAATTCTTTGATGGAGTTCTTTTATTTTCTTCTTATATTGGAAAACGGTTATGTAGTTCTTAAACAGCCAAACAAAGAACATAATAGACTCGAAACGTTTTTGTAACTGTCTCTGCCATCGTACCTGTCTCTTCAGAATCCAAGAGCAGTACTGTTCGACCCTATTACTTGTAACTACTTGTTTTCTCGATCCAGGTTAGTTTATCAGTAAGGTACTTCTTGTAGAGATATCCTTTTAGGGTATCGCCTAATTATCATACTATGTAAGGTCGCTGATTATGCCAGAGAGGCTCTCGTGAAACTAATTAGCTGGCAGAAAATAATACATTGCGTACCTTCCGGATTTTGTCAGACAAAGTTTCAATAATTCTGACGAATCCTTAGAAACGCTTGGCAATTAAACACATCGGTGCAACGGCGACTACTTTAACATCCCTAGTTGTAAATCATTGTCTGAGTTAGTATAAACTATAGGGGAGGTGTATATTACAGCGAAGCTGTTGTGTGCTAGGGTCTGGGAAAAAATGCTTCCATGATTGCTCAAAAAACTCCCGTGTAAACGGCGCTCCTTCGTTTCGATTGGTCGTCGCAAGTATAAAAAAAGAGAGGCCAACCCGCTCGAGTCAGCCTTCCTTGGCATTCTTAGAGGGTGAGGTCCTGATCTCTTGTTATTATCTACGGTCACCGACTTATCTCAGCTAAAAGTGCGCTGTTAGGAGGCTGAGGGCAGAACGCGCCGATGTAACCTTCTTTTCTTTCGCTTCCGCGATGCTGATAGATTTGGGCTCAATCGGAAACAAATACAATTTAAACAAATAAGTCGTGTATGTGTCTTCATAGCAATCATGTGTAAATCGCATAGACGTCGTATAGTTGTCGAAAAGTTATCGTAACGTCATCATAAAGATAGCAGCTTCGCTGATCACCTATCTTCACGTGAAGTGGATTGGCTCTACAATTTTGTTTCTATGTGTTTTTGAAAAATGTTTATTCGGCATGCCGGCTTATGGGGTTTTCCAAAATTATGCTATGCACATAAATAATGCTGACACGCGCTTGAAAATAAAATCTAATTTACGCATCGAATTAGAGCCACATTATCTTTTCACTTTTTCCTTTCTCTGCAGATGTCGATTTACCATCACCAAGAGCAGGTATGATAATAACTTTAAAGCATACCTAAAGTGGCGCGAATGACAAACGTGATAAACTCCCACCTCAACGCCTATCATCTGGCTACAACATTAGTACAATGATTCAAAGAGCGTTTCTACAATTAGCCATAAGAGCAACCTAAGTTTACAAAAACACCAGCAGGCTGGTGCATATATCTGAACATTCGTTTGGCGCGGTACGGAAAGGCTAAAATTTGTGTATGAAATATTGTCATAACGATTCAGCGCGTTGTTGACAGCGTGCGAAAGTACATAATCACCGAGGGCAGCTTAACGTTGAGAGAGGCTTACTGTCCTACGGCAATTTCTAAGTACAGTACCAGCACAGTAACATCAACGCCACTAATATTAGTTAAAGTGAATTACGGAAGCTAGCCAAACAAGTTACAGAATCTAGTACCATAAGAAATACTGTCACCATAGCAAGTTTGGATTTCCAACTTAACCTCATGTCAGACTCCACCATTCTTGGTTTTGATCCTATAACATACAAGTAACCATTGTTGGTCATGCGGAAATGACCGGGATTTTGAAAAATATGTGAAACTCCAATTCCTGAATAGCCAGTTTTAATGCTACTTTTGATTTACACAAAGGAAGCGTTCATAATTTGTATTGGAAAAAAGTTTATCTCAGTCGGTATTGACTGAAAGTACAAAAAGTACGTTAACTTACTACCTGCTGTATCTGGACATCCAGATGACCAAGAGTCTCCAACACGTTAGACACACAGCTATACCTTCTCCGCCAAAGGCCAAGTGAGCCTGAACTTACCCATATGTTTATGTATATATATATATCCAGGGTGTTTTTTTTTAAGCTTAACAGAATTTTTAAAAAGAAACCATGAAAGCTAAGTTAATGCGGTCTGCGCAGGTGAGTTATACGGCTAGGGGGACATAATATAGGAGGCCAATCGTAACGACCCAGTCGGCTAATTAGATAAAATTTGTTAATTAACTTTTTAATTAATTAAAATAGACATATAGTTTCAATTAGAAACTTGCTCAGCGTCATCGAAAACCACTAAATTAGTAATTTTCATAACGACTTTGAACGCGTGAGAAGCGCAGTAGTGCACTAAAGTTACCGCTCGTGGAGAAGGTACAAGGCTGGGGCTAGATAAGAGACATAAAAATTGTGCGGGCGCCTTATCGCAACCGCTAGCTTTGTACGTGCCCCACGAGTGCTAACTTTAGTGCACTACTACGCTTCTCACGCGTTCAAAGCCGTTATGAAAATTACTGATTTAGTGTTTTTCGATGACGCTGAGCAAGTTTCTAATTGGAACTATATGTCTATTTTCATTAATCAAAAAGTTCATTAACGAATTTTAACTAATTAGCTGACTAATCGTTACGATTAGCCTCCTATATTATGTCCCCCTGTCCGTATAACTCACCTGCGCAAACCGCATTAATCTAGCTTTCATGGTTTTTAAAAATGATTCTGTTAAGATTTAGAAAAAAAAAACACCCTGTGTATAGTAGACAGGGTGTTTCACGAAAGGTGGACAAATTCGATTTTACGAAAACTACACGTCGCACCAAAAAAGGCTTCTGTCGTTTTGATCATTTGCCAGGGGCCTACCTAAGAAAATTATTAAAGTCCGAGATAATTAAATTCTTAATTATTTTTGCGTAATTAACTTTTTTGATGTTGTGTTTAAGGGCATAGTTTAACTTAGAAAATTGCTCAGCATCGTCAAAAAACACTAAATCAACAAACTGCACAACGATAGAGAAAGCACGCGAAGCATTTTACGGCTTTCTGAAAAACCGTACAAATTCGACGGGTTTTAAGTTTCGGTTTCGCCATCGAGCGCATCTCCTCCCGTCAGCACCGCGCCCCGTGGATAGATAGTGCATCCAGCCTCTGTCTCCGCCGCTGATGACAGCGTCAGCGGAGAGCTGGTTGCACTATCTGTCCACGGGGCGCGGTGCTGATGGGGCGGAGATGCGTTCCGATAACAAACCGTAACTAAAAACTCGTCGAATTTGTACGGTTCTTCGAGAGCCGTAAAATGCTTCGCGTGTCTTCGATCGTTCTGCAATTTGTTGATTTAATGTTTTTCGATGACGCTGAGCAATTTTCTAATTCAAACTATGCCCTTAAACACAATATTAAAAAATTTAATTACGCAAAATAATTAACAACTTAATTATCTCCGGACTTCAATAATTTTCCTAAGTAGGCCCCCGGCCCAGGACCAAACGAACGACAAGTTGTTTTTTGGTGCAACGCGGAGTTTTCGCAATATCGAATTTGTCCATCCTTCGTGGAAACACCCTTGTATATATATCAGTAACAACTGCATAACACAGTTGAGCAGATCCACAAAGAAGGACTTGTTTAGTTTCCGGTGTGACTGCCCGAGACAACAAAACAAAGATGTTCAAAACGATTTTACGGGTCTTCTGTCCCGCTATCCACTCACAAACAATTTAGCGCGATGCAAGGTCAATGCGCGTCTCTCATAGACGGTCGTTGACCCAAGGTCTCATCTAATAAGTTCATAGCTTTTTTTAGAGTCATGCCAAGACCTTCGGTCGAGTGTTCAACCACTGAGTGACCTGGGTCTATAGCTGGTCCTGATACGGCAGCCCTCTTAGTAGTTCCAGGTGACAACGTGGAGGCTTTGATACTCCGGAATATAAAGTGACTGTATACCTTACATTAAGCGTATAGCTGTAATGAATTCCGGCAATTAGCACCAGAACAAAAAACTGACAATATATAAAAATCCACAGACACGCAGCAAAAAAACATTACAGGAGGACACTTAGGATTGCTTACGTGTAGGTGTGTGAAAGTATTCCTAGACGCAGCCCATTCCTACACGCAGCACGCCACGTCCTGCGCAGGTTAGGCGAACCCCGCAGGCTCCACGGCTTCCGTGACGATGCATCTGCGTTGCTCTGCTTTTCTTTGTGTTTTATTTCTGAGGCGCGTCCGCTTTGACCTAGAACGCCCCGCGCCGTCTTCAGTGACGACGGACCTGCGTTGCTGTGCTTTTCTTTGTGTTTTATTTCTGAGGCGCGTCCGCTTTGACCTCGAGCGGCCTTGCTGGCTTCAATGACGAAGCATCTGATATGACGCGTCGCAGCCAATCGGACTTTAGGTGCCGTTTCGCTCAGCCAATAGGAAAATGCGAATTTAGGCGCCGTTTTTCGCTGCTCAGACACCCCGGCTTCGCTTCATGGGACAGTTAATGCTTTCGCATTAAAAGTTGACCAAGGAGGTTGAGGTTTCGTCAGGATACCCCAACCATCAATTTGCTACAGAGACGCGTAGTCCTTTTTCATAGCAAAAAGATTAATGCAACTAGAACGCCCACGTGGCAACACTGGGACGTCACACGTATCGGAACGACGTAGATAGTATGACGCTATATATTCTGAAAAGAGGTTGCAGCGGTCGGAAGGAGGGAATCGCCGGAAGTCAGGTAGCTTCTTCAGGTTCTCGTGCGTCCTCGCGACTGCTCGTGCCTTTTCATTTTTTTTCTTTTTATTCTGCACTTTATGCCGAGCCATCCTATTGAGATCTGCGGCAAAAGCCATGAGCTCGAGTTAGCTCGTACTCCTGGCGTTCACATGTTCCTTTCTAGCGCAAGCACTCGTTCTGCGGAACAATGTCTCAAAGCCGTGACCTCGTGCTCTCGTGCTTGTTACATTAGCCGCAGTCTCAGCTTGACAGGGCGATTCACACACTTGCGTCGAGTTCGACCGAGTCCAAGTGCAACGACTTGCGACGTACAGGTTGCTACGGCAACAGCTGCGTCAGCTCCAAGAAAACCGCTTTTACCCCGTTTTGTTGGAGCCTACGCAGCTGTTGCCATAGCAACCCATACGTCGCAAGCCGTTGCAGTCGCACTCCGGTCGGACTCACGTATGTGTGTGAACCAACCTTAAAGGGTAATTCCCACACTTGCGTTGAGTACGACCGAATGTGAGGGTTAGTATGGCGACGGATGCGTCGGCTCCAACGAAACGGGGTAAAAACTGGTTTTGTTGGAGCTGACGCTTCTGTTGCCATAGCAACCCTCGCACTCAGTCGGACTCAAGGCAAGTGTGTGAATCGCACTTAAAAGCCGACCTACAAAATCATTTTACGCAGGGTAGGACAATCCTCCTCGCCACCCTTCCCATTGCCCCCTCTCCCAGTGGAATCTTGAGGGCGGGAAAGCTTTCGTTGCTGCATCTTAGGACTGGATAAGCCGGGTTAGGCTCCCGGCTTATCCAGCCCCAAGATGCAGGAACAAAGAGTCCCCCGCTGTCAAGATATCCCTGGGAAAGGAGGAAATGAAGAGGACGGCGTCAATTTTCTAGCTTGTGGGAACGAATTTTGTAGGTCGGGTTCTAAGCAGATGAAATTCCGTTCCCTCCGCTTTCCGGCGCTGAAAGTTGGTTGGCATGCGGCCGTAGGAGTTAAACAAGTGTAGTATAGTAGTGCAGGGTAAACTCAAGGACAACGTGCGATCGACCCCAATGTCACGTAGGTGTTGCGTGAAGAGATGCCCCACTATTTCAACAACCGGAGATGACATTGCATTGCATGGGTTCACAATGAACAGACAGGAGTTGGAGCGGTGGCCACCCGCAATTCTAGCACGGCTGTTACTGGAATCGAGATCGAGCCCCAGTCATATGCTCTTTGCACTTTACGAACAATGATTATAAACCAAGGCGAAGCCTGGCGAGACTGTCGGACATCAAAATGAGGTCCCAATTGAAACCAGGTGCCTTGACGAGGTGTTTTTGGACAGGCGCATGTCATGCGGCCACCCGTGAGGTGCGCGCCATCTCGTAGCCGCTGAGTTCTGTTTGTATTGAGTGCGAGTGCTGAGTCAACGGGTTTACCGAGGGCACGGATCCAACCGCAGGGTTCGTGCCCGAAAACGGCGACCTCCAATGTGGCTTGAAAAGTGTATATTACTTGAATCCAACAATGACGCTGTGGTTCCAGAAAATCGACGCTCTTTTATAATTATTTAGGTATTTAATCGTCTGTAGCAGCTTTGCGAAGGATTACTGGTCATCTCGCAACGCCACCAGCGGAAACTTGCATGCTTCAAAGAAAGCTGTTTCCTTGATGAACATTAATTAAGTTTAAGGGTTTTATTCAACTCAATCACATAGCAAACAATGCTGGGAACATTCTTGATCTCTTTCTTTCAAACAGCCCCATTGAATGCATTGAAGCCGCCACTGACGCGCTAATTCATCCTGATGTTTTCCATCCGCCTTTTGTGTAACCTACTACCTCTTGCAGGATCAGTGTTCTAGACAAAGTTATCCCAAGTACAATTACAATGCTGGTGATTACCTGAGATTCTATGAGTTTTTAAAAGATCATGATTGGTCAACAGTGTTAAAAGATCAAAACGTGGACACTGCTACGGATTCCTTAACCCGCACTACCATAAATGGGATGGATATTTTCATTCCAAAGCGTTCAACGAAACGCTCCGGTATCCCCATTGGTTCTCAAGAGAATTAAAATACTATAGTACGCAGGAAAAGGCACTTCGATAAACTTTATCAACGAAGCGGTGTCGATTTATGGTACACAAAGTTCAGTATCTACCGGACGCTAGTTAAAAGTTATTCAAGTATGACAAACAAGTTTATAAGCAAATAATTGAAAGCTGTCTATACCGAAAGCCTGACGAGTTCTGGAAATTTGTAAAGTAGCATACAAAAACAAGAACCGACAGTATATGTTTACGGGGCGACACTGGATATGTATCGTCTCCTCTAGACGTAGCCAATATTTTTCGGGATCATTTTTGTGAATGCTACTCCTCAGATTCGTTTTCGAGTTCTGACAATACTGGTTACCACGAGTTTCTGACAATTACCTCTATTGACACAGTTGAAGTTCTAGAAGCGATATCAAAACTGAAGTCGAAGTTGTCAGTGGGAATGGATATGATACTGAATTTTATTATAAAGGGGTGTGCACACCTCAGCCCCCATCTTAAATCACATATTTAACCTCTCGTTGAAAAGTGGTGTTTTTCCATCATCGGGGAAAATGTATGTTGTCATACCAGTGCATAAAAGTGATGTTTGTAACGTAAATAACTACAGACAGATATCTTTGCTGCGCGCCTTTTCGAAGGTATTTGAGATGGTCATCTACATTCGTGTTTTGTATTATTTTAAACGGAAATATAGTAGTGCTCAACATGGTTTTTTTTTTTTAAATTGACGCTCCGCGGAAACTAATCTTTGTTCATTTCTCGGTTACTCAGTTCCTATAGTTCTTTCTCGAGGCCAGGTCGATACTGTTTATTTTGATATGACAAAAGCCTTCGACAAAGTTAATCATGATTTACTATTGCTGAAGCTCTCATTGTATGGGGTATCGCCGGCCCTTTTGAACTGGTTTAAGACTTACTTAACTGATCGTCGTAGCAATGTGATAATTGCGAATAGCTATTCCGACACTTTCATCCCGACGTCTGGGGTCCCCCAAGGATCTAACCTGGGGCCCCTACTGTTTCTCGTATTCATCAACGACATTGAAAAGTGTATAAAAAATTCACACTTGCTTTTGTTTGCTGATGACATCAAGATATTCACGAATATAAGATCATTTGACGATTGCAGTGTATTGCAAGATGATATTTTACGCATATCTGAGTGGTGCCTCGCGAACTTGTTGGTGCTTAACAATGACAAAACAAAAATCTTTTCAATGTCTCATGAACGCAATATATTATCTTACTTTTTCTTAAATTAGCTACCATCCCACGAGTCACCGAGGTTCGCGACCTTGTGATCTATTTTGACACTAGGCTTTCCTTTTCTTATCATGTTTCAAAGATTGTTGCCTCTTCTGTCCGAATGATGGGTTTTCTATACCGCTTATCATTCGACTTTAAGAATCATTTATGCCTTGTCCGACTGTTCTTATGTCTGGTACGTGCAAAACTTGAGTTTGGTAGTGTCGCATGGAATTCGCTGACTGCCACTGATGCGTCACGGCTAGACAATGTGCAGAAACATTTTATTCCTCTTGTCTATGATATGTATTTCGGTGGAAGGTTCTATTGTGATTACGACGACATTTTTAAGAGGCTAGGTTTGCAGAATTTATTGAAGCGAAGACTCTCTCGTGATATTTTATTTTTATAAAAAGTAATTAACGGTCACATCGACGCTGATCTTTTAGGCTCAGTGAATTTTCATGCTCCTGCTCGATCTTGTAGACATCGTTCCTTGTTTTACCCTCACTTTCAAGAAACATTGTCGCCATTAACCCGCATGGCAAGTCTCTTTGAACAATGTTGACTCGCCACTTGTTTTCAGTGATTGTACCACGCTCACGCGTAATCTTGACCATGCACTGTACCATGTATAGGACAGGTGTCTCCATGATATACTGCTGAATTTCTTTTTTTTTATCCAATCGTGGACATTTGTGCCACCACACCAAAACCTCACGGTTGTTCTGGGGCACTCGGGAAATAAACTATTAATATTATTATTATGATTATCACGTAGTCCCCCGATTAAAATCACACCATTAAATAGATCTTGTCTCTGCGCGGCACATCTTAGATACACGTTCCACGCAAACAGCGGGAACTTTTATTAGTGTTGAAATAATCTATAGACTAGGTCCGTAAGAGCAAATATACCATATAGTTCGCCATTCAACTTACTTTGACTATTGATAATTTGTAAGTGAGCTGACTCCCTCTACGTTCGTAGATTTTGGTACATTTGTCTTTCCTTTACTTTTTAAAGCATTCAGAATCCAAACAAATTACAAAATAAACGCGCTCATTAGAGAATGCGTACATTCAAACATTCAAATCATTAACGTGCCCAACGTGCCCCACACCCAGCGCACAGAGAGCCAGTACGTAGTGTATTGGTATCGACTAAAATTACAATAAAACAGAGTGGTGCATATCTTCGTTCACTTCACTTTTTTATCGTTTTGCTGAAGTTTTGAACTTCAGGGGCTAGACCTACCTGTGGCTATCTCTGGTCATTGACAGCTTCTTATCCTAAAGTTTAAAGGTTGCGATCTTGAGCATTGTCATTTTCAAGCACACGAGACAAACTTCCTTGGGACTGTCATGCAACCTACAGGCTGCATGTTTTAAAGTTTTCTGCCAATCTCTCTGCAAAAGTTTCACTCAGTAGGCTCAAACTCCGACAGTACAACGATCGGCCGCAAGTGCACCTAGGAAACAAATTGTTCGCGTGTACTAGGCAAAATACGCACTTTATTCTCCACATCTGTTTGTACATTCTGAGTGTACACTCACAAGTTCGTATTGCCAAGGCGGCAAGCATTTTTAGCCAGAAGACTGGTCGAGGATTCCACCACCTTCGTGGCCTCCCCGTCCGAACCTTCTGACTCCGCGATCGGGTGTGTCGTACGGCACGAACCCTAACCTCAGAAAAACGTTTTACGACTTTCTTCTCAAAATGTGATAGTTTGCGCGGTACCGATTACATTTATATACCATCTGACTGAGTAAAGTCACTAGCACACATTCTCGTGCATGCAGTAGGTTGAAAGTGCGCCGCCATCACGTCGATGTATTGACTTCCGGTGATCTGCGCAACCCTTCATCTACTTGGCAGCAGTTTTAATTTTCATCTCCTTTATCGCGGAACTCTGTCCCATTTCTTGAGCGTTTACAAAGACTCAACATCTACAACAACAAACCTTGGGGCGCCAAAATGTAGAGAATAAATTTTATTTTAAAACGGCGAGGTCAACCTGTCTAAAAGTAGATTGAACAAAAATATTCTTGCAAGAATCGCGGGTGGCGCAGAGCAGAATAAAAAGAAATGATAAAAAAGGCTTACGCGCCATTGCGGAGAGCACGAGGATTGCATCAACCTCGTGACTTTCTGCAATTCCTCCTTCCGACCCCCACGACCTCTTCGTTCTTCGCTTTTTGCATGGAAACCGGCTCAATGCTAGACACCGTATTATTGGAATCATATTTCCAAAACGCGCGACGTCCCAATGCACCCGTGGTCTCGCGTGGGCGCTTTAGCTTTGGTTTTATTATTTTGCTATATAAAAACCACCAATTTTGTCACAAAAAGAAAAACAAAAGAAGGTTTCGACGGTATTCTGACGTTTCAGCCACACACCTCGCACGATTTCTTTTTTTTTTTTTTGCTTCTTTCGCGTTTTGTGTTGGTTTTTTTTTTTACTTTGTTAGCTCGAAGACAAGATTAAGTTTATAATTCTTAAAAAGAGAATTTATTTACTCTTTGTCAAGTAGTTAGACCATTACCGCGTTTGTTTGTTTTTTGGTTATAGAGTTTAATCAAATATTTATTTAAGGACGTCTTATGCCGTTGTACAGCTTGCGAACCTAGTGATTGCGAAGAATCTTGCAAGTCCAAATATGCATCAGCCCTGAAGTCTGCCTCTTGCAATGGAGATGTCTGCCAGTGCAGATTCAGTAAACGTGAGTCTTCCTAAATTTGTTGGTTAGTTTTTAAAGTCATGCGTTTAAAAAAGTCTTTCTTTGCGTCCCACTAGACTAATAATCTGATCTAACCTACCGCAAGGTAGGTTAGATCGGATTATTCCTTGTCACGCGGCACTAATTGGCCTCAATGAACTGTCTACGGTGGTTCATTTTATGTATTGCGTGAATCAAATGGATTTTTGGTCTTTTAAAGGGACAGCGTGAGTCTGTTCCTTAATTAACACATTGAACTGGAAGGTTTCGCAGAGGTGTCTGAAAATAAGGTTTTTGTGCATCAAACTTGAAAGAATTAACTTAGCTGAGTAAATAATGAAAAATAAAGAGCGTAAAGTGGATACCTACGGCGCCTGTCTGCATTTGTAAGACGCATGGGTGACGAAAGAGCCGAAAGATGTTGGCACCTGTTGACATGTAACCAAAAAAACCGACAAAAAAAGTATTTTCCGTTTTGTGGTCATTCAACGAGTTTCATCAGCAAAAATAACAAGATCGTGCGCTACATTGTAAAAGCATGTGCCGTATTCGACTTACAAACATCGTCAGATTTCATAGAAAAGACTCTGCACCTTCGCTTTTATCTGGCTCCATATGTGGACTGTTACGCAAATCGGACGCCTTTTTTTTATCAGACAGGTATATAGCAAAGTCATATTTTTATTGCGTTACTCTTTACTCAGCTAAAATAACTCTTTGAAATCTTCATGCACGAACTGCGCCATTCTAAGCCTCCTCTGTAATAAAATTTAGCACAATGCGTCAAGGTTCCGATTTAACAAAGGTATTAAACACTAACATATCGAGAAGAGCAGCAACTCTCACGCAATGAACGCGTTTGGTAATTTAGTACGTTAATTTTTACATATCGCTGTAATTTGGAGCGAACATAGACTAGCACGAAAGGTTCTGCGCGTGTTGTTATACTATACGGAAATGATACTTCAAAGCCGAACAGGGGTTAGAAACTTACAGACTAAAGAATTCTGGCATCCTGAGTATGAGATTGCAGCACAAGAAAGAAATATATACATGATGTGAGATTTTGACGCAAGAAGAACAAGGAAGCATAACTGCCCTGAACACCGTCTAAGGATATGGTCCTTTGTCCACATCTCGTGCCCAATGTGGGACTCAAAGTCAGCATTACCAGAGCTGGATGTTGAGAGTATTGACAGGCACGTTGACAGCCTTAAAAGAAACTCGTCACGTTTTTGTTCATATTGACGTCCATCTCTATGCCCCTTTTATTGTGGTACAAATATCCGATGAAATTATACTTCGTGTCACCTTAGCATGGACTATTAGCGGCTGCGCGTGCTAAAGCGCGAGGCTAGTTGCTTCCAATGAAGCATCTGGCGGCTAGCATGAGCTGCTCGCGCAGCGAGTGCTTTAGACAAGGCAGTCAGAGCTAGCCGCTCGCGCTAGCACAGCATTTGCGGTTAGTCCATGCTAAGGGTGAGACGAAGTATAGACACAGAAAGTAAACGAACCTTCACGCAACGCCAGATACCGCTACACCAGTCTCAGAAAAACTCTCAAATCTCAATTTCAAGGCAGCTCAAGACGCCCTTCAATTATTTCAACGCAGTTCAAGGAGAAAGTGTACAATATTTTTTTTGTTATACGCCTTATTGAACTTGATAAATAACTTTTCATCCAGAACCTATTTGTTTTGTTTTTTTGTTTTTAGCTTGCACGAATGAGGAATGTGTTGAAAAATGCAGCGAGAACACTACCTTGAAAGTTCTGAATGCAGAATGCCAAGACACCAGGTGCTCGTGCACTTATCAACGTGGTGAGTATACCTCAGTCATGTAGCCGTTTTATCTGTGCCGTTCTTCAAACATTCTTTCAGAGGGACGCCACTGCGGAGACGCACACACGAATGACTTTCGATCTACTGTTTTTACGGTTTCTTTCTAGAGATAATGTGCCATTAAATTATGAAGCAGTTCAGATGGAGGGAAACATCTTTTCTTCGTTCTGACATAACAATAGACCGTTTCAAAGATGCAGTGCCACCTAGTGGCTCAAATATTGGTCTAAATTGTTTGTATGCTCATGGCGGTTAAAATCAGTAACCATTCGTCAAAGGCAGATGTACGAAAATTACGGCGTTCTTCGCTGTACAGATAGCTTCTCTATTTGTTTCAGTTTCGATGGCGTCAAGAAACTACAACTCTCTACGAGGCTCTTAGTTAGGCCAAAATTCTACACAACATTTACCATATTTTATTGTTATGTGCTGTCTGGTGCCTGCCAAAGCCGAGCACTCCAACGATTTACATGACAGCCTCAAATGCGTCTTTTAAGTCTCGTCACTGTGACATCAAAAAACAACTACAGCGAACTAACGTCTGGAATGTTTAGGCTCCGCATCGGTCCCTGCCATCAAAGTCTTAGTTCACCAGCCTAGAGTCATCGAATGTTCCCAGAGTACCGAAACTCCCAAGCTTCGATTCAGAACCGAGTCGCGGCGCAGCAGTCGCGGTCCCCAATATGGCGCTGCCCTGTGCAGTCGAAGCGAAGCACGTACAGTGTAGCGTTCGTCCTCGTGCGAGCACTTCAATCCACGTTCCTGGCCTGCGGTGACGCTGGTTTCTTTTTTCTGTTAAAGTTGTCTTCGTTGCGAATGGCGTGTGACTTGCTCCTCGCTGTCTCATCCTTCTCTCTCGCCTCGAATACATCAAAATCGAGAGTTAGGCTTAGCATCTGAGACGTAGAGTTTGAAACGCATCACCAGCGCAACCGGAGCGAGCAAACGAGCCGGCAATCTGCTTTGGCGAAGCAAATTAACGGCTACTTGATAAAAAAAAAAATCAACGCACATTCCGTTCGGTCCTAACTCATCTATGCCCCGAGCTCGCACTCGTGCGTATCCGCCGTAGCCGTGGTAACGTGAAAACGTTTTATATACGTTGTTGTTGTTGTTGTTGTTTTTTGCCCGGTCCACAAAACTGCCGACTGATAACTTCCGCCACGGGCTAAACCAGCCAATCAATACTGGATTCTGCCTGATCGACTTCCGGTAAGAGGACTGAATGGACTTCGGTACTCTGGGAACATTCATTGACTCGACAGATGTCATCAGAAGACCGCCATTAGCATGTACAAATGATATACACTTAGGTGATGATAGTTATCGAAGTGGGTAGATTGAATTTCGGAAAGGGTCTATTGTTCATTAAACCGATGATCAGCGAAAGCGCAGTGTAAAAATGAAAAGCGAATAAGAAGTAGGATGAACCATCGGTCTCGCAAGCGGATGCGTTTGCAACTAAAGTCAGTGACAGGCTAAGAACCCAGGGCATTGTTCGCCCACGTACTTAGTGCGCCCACCGGACTTTCGAGGAAATAGTGCGTCCTCTGCTGCGCGACAAAACGACATCGGCAACATCGCTTTCAGATGTGAGCGAAAGAAGCTCGCCCCTAATCAAGCGGGACGACATCGTCGCGAGACAATGCACGCGTATGGACAAGGGAACCGTAAGATTTTATAATTTGTGTCATCGAGGGTGACGGCAGGACACGATTATAACCTCGAAAGGTGACGCCTTCATGTGTGAAAGCAAGCGACGAGATAATTATTGCTTAGCTGAATTACCGTGCCACCGATCAAAACAACGAAACGTTTCATAAATAAATGAGTACTGTTTTTATTCGTAATTTCGAGGCAAATTTGATATTTATTAAAGTCAGCAGAGAAACAGAGGGAACCCGATGAGGCAGCACGAGGGTCGTGTCTCTCGAACATCTCAAGCAGCGTACCGCGGCGACAAAGTATCATCACAATGCTCCACAAAAAAAAAAAAAAAAAGACAACGCAAAGAAAATTCCCTACGCCAACGATATTGCATCTCAACGTAAGGAGAGAGAAACAAATCCACAAAGAGAATCCATCAGCACTTCTAAAGCGTGTCGACCGTTGTATCGTCTGCTTTCCGGGCTTATCAGCTCGACGAAACGGGAACACTGAACACTTCGATAGCGACACGACCGTTGCATTCTGACGTCATCAAACACAAACTACCACAGACCAAAACAAAACAAAAAAACCGTTACGACTTTTCGACGTAAATCCGGATGGGTAAATAGCTGGAAAATCGGCGCGAAAACCAAGCGTCCTTTCGCCAACCGCGCTAGCTGACATCTTAAAAAATATATATATATTGCCGAGCCGTAACCTTAGTGACGTCAAGAAAATTAGTAGAAGCTAATGGCTGGCGGTAACATGAAAGCCTGTGAGGGGCATTTACCTCCGTGTTCTTAGCCTTTCTATAATTTAAAGAAACAAAAACGACTAAATGCGCGTTCGCGTGCACTTTTCTCAGCCACAATCCCTCTGTGGTGCGTATCTCATCTCGTTAGGCGCGACAAAAATAAAACGTTTGCGCGGCGACCGAGGGAATTGTCCCGCCTCTGGACTCGTCCACTCCAGGGAAAAACGTAACCGACGAACGCCGACAAATGAACGACAATGGACCGGTTCGTCCAGCTGCCACGGACATGAACCTTCGCTTTCATCGAGAAAAGTATGACTCGCCGACAAACCTGTTCACTTTACTCGCGCTTACTTTGCGCATGCCCTCTTATTTCGCAGAATGTACCCCCGATTATTGTCAGCAAGCTTGTAAGGAAAAGCATCCCGACAAAGAGCTCCAAACAGCCAATTGTGACAGCGACGGCTGCCAGTGCGTATTCAAAAGCGGTAAGTCGGATAGTATAATTGACTTTTTTTGTCTCTTTACAAAATATTCCCAGCACCGTTCATGGTATCAAATTTAGAAGTGCTCAAGATCTAGCCTCTGCCTTCTTTTTTTTTGTATTCCTTTGTAAGTTAACTTTCTTTTTTTTTTTATTTTTGCTTCTTGTCCATTTCGTCATTTATTAATCAGCACTCGTCCTCTCTTGTCCCTCTACTTGTCCCTGTTCTTTTCCGCTGTGTTTATCTCGATAAGTGTCACCATATAGCCCACCAGTTTGTTTTTACTAAAGGATATTCTAACAAATGGAACGTCTAAAGATCAAACTAACACATGAGGGAAACCTCATAATAGTGTTTGGTATTTGAGGGGCTTGATCTCAGCACGGGTGGAGTTTCATAATACCTGATGAGCTCCAAATATATATATTTAAATTTGTGACCAGCGACTGCAACTATAATGGTGATTTATAGTATTAATATTCCATTTTGTTTTAAATTTTTACCGAGCTATTTTATTTTTCTTACGCCCGCATATTTCAGTAAACACTTGCAGTGTCTAAGTGTTTAAAAATAGCCACGTAATACACCAATGTTTTCGCAGTGGCTAAAACTAAAACTTTTCAAACATACCTTTCACGTATGTACACTGTATTCCAAGCAAAGGGTTTTCCAGTTCAAGCGAGTTCTCAATGTGCAATTTATCATTTATCTGAGTATCTTGTTGTTTCTTAGAATACATGAACCCGCACTGACAAATGGCATTTCATAGCGGAAGACTGGCGTAGACAGCGTTAGCAAAACCGGACAACGACTTTGTGACCGCTTACGCCGTTCCTGGACTATGAGCAGGTTGCTTAGAATAGACACGATGCTCTCATCAAAACCGGAAAGGTTGCGTTGTATGTGGGACTAAAATTTCAGGTATAATAACTGACGAGGTTAACCCAATCGTACTTGTTGCTCCTGCTAAATAACTGACCTGACTTGGCACGTCCTGATGGTAAGTCGATATATGATAGTGCATCGCGACTTTAGTAATGCATTTAGACAAGCATTTATAAAATAAGCGCCGATAATACAAACAATGTGTCATGTTAAACTTGAAAAAGTTGAAAATTGGGCGGCATTCCGCAAATCCCGCATCGCATCTCCAATTTTTAGAAGAGTTTAAAAATAGCGCCACGTTATATATTTTTAATGAGCGTCATTACGCTTTTTTTTAGTTTGCAACGAAAAAAAACTTAGAACAATGAATGAAGTTATTTTGTACCCACTGACCCCCCCCCCCCCTTGTTTGTTTTGTTTTAGTGTGCACGCCGGAGCTCTGCGAAGCAGAATGCACGAAAGACCAAAAATACACCCACTTTCGGTGTGCGGCCAATAACGAGTGCTTGTGCAAATAAATTGCACGCCGAATAAAACAATATTTTCCTTCAAAATCGGCAAATGCCGTTCCTCACCGATTCCATGAAAAACAAAAGCACAGCCAACTACTGAAGAGCATCATGTAATGCATAACCCAAGTTTAACGCCAGTTTTCCTCACCTTTGCACTAGAGTTAGGCTTGCCAGCCAGCAGACATTTCCATACCTGAAAAAGGATGTACCCTACACGACTGAATGTTCCCAGTACCATAATATATAGCGCTTGATGTGGAATAAAGGTAGACCTCACTCACTGGGTGCCTGCTGACACACAGAGAGTGGCTGAGCGAGGCTATCTAAAGCAGCCTAAGGTAAGTAGTGCAGTAGGCCATCACTCCACACGTATAATCTTTGTTCATTCTCCTCGCGATCTTAAAGTTAGTGTCCTTTTTAAATACGGTACCTTTTTTTTCATTTAAAAAGTGCATGTGCCCAAGAAGCGCAGAAGCCTTATGTTGCAGAAGAGCACGTACAAAGAGACAACAAAGTGGAGCATAGTTCACCAAGTTTTGTTGTCTGGTATAGGTCCAAATTCGAAACTGTGCGGGTCAGTCGTTAGTTCAGAAAATGGTGTCCCTGACTGGAAACAGAGCACGCGCCTGGTTCGTTACAACTTTGAAAATACATGAAACCAATTTGAGCCACCAAATAATGTATGCCCACAGACCTTACACTGCACATGCGTCCCCAGCTCAGGGACTCGCCACGTTTCACAAATAATATAGATACTGCTTTCAAGGTGTCAGTTCATTGGGCATCCTTCATTTATTCAAGTCAGCCTCACAGCGCTACGTTTCCCCCAGACTCAACAATCCTACCGAGTTATTCATGGGATACCTAGCAAAACGAGGCCTCACTATGTCTTTAGAGAAATCAGCAGTATTGGCGTTTACGAAGAGAAAAGTCAAGAAATACCCTATATGTGCACAAGGGGTTACTATTCCATATGTAAGACAGCATATTCCTTATGTAAGACAACATATTTTCCTGGGAATGACACTCGACAGATCTTTAACGTGGACGCTGCATATCAAACGACTAAAAAAAGAGTTATTAGTCTTCGTAAATATCGTAAAATATATCTGTGGCACTAGATGGGGCACTTAGTATCATCTTAGCTACACCTCTATAATTCCCTCTTCGCTGGCCGGTCACGCTATTGGCGACGTGAGCGATCGAAAGCGTCGCTGTGGTCGGCCCACCACAATTGGCCGAATGCTGACTATGACGTCAGCAAAGGATTTCTCAGCGACGTAAATAAGAGGAATGTAAGAACTTCAATTTTGACGGTGTTGGCAGTGTTGCTTTGAGAGCGCTATGATTTCAGGTTTTCACCATGCTCATTACAAGCACCCTCGAACCTGTTGTTCACAAGGTAATGACGTCACGAAAGGTAACCAAACGAGGGCGCCACTGAAACATCTCGCCGCTTATAGCATGCCTGCACTACATGGAATCTCACGTTCAAATATGGTCGACCTTGAGCGCGTGCAAGCACAAGCTTTGCGAATCTGTCTTGGATTGCCCAGCAAAACCTCGATTGTTGGTACCTTGGCAGAAGCTAGGGCTTTATCTCCAGCGGTCATAAGAACTCAAAAGACCATTCGCGTCCACCTGCGACACTTAAAGGGACACTGACAGGGTATTTATGCTCGCCGAGGTTTTTAGTTGTACGTGACATATGAGAGCCCAACTACCCAGAACAGAATTTGCGGCTCGAAATTCGGTTTCTTTCCGCCCGAAAACCGCCGATCGAGAACTGGCCGGTTTGAGTTGCTCTCACTTTCTTTCACGTTGCCACGGGCCGTTTTCTAAGGTTTCGACGCGACCACCAAATTTAATCAAAGTCGTGGGTCACTGAAGGCACACAGTCCATATTAAACATAGAAAAAAACATGAAACCCATTTTTTTGTGACTTCCAAAAACTGCAAATACGTTGATTGAAAAAAAAAAGGTAGCACACACAACCGGAAGCATTCTGTGCGTTCGCTGCATAATTCTCAAGATGGCGTCGTTCCGCGTATGGTGGGACTAGCGAATGGCAGCGGACGACGTGCGTTGGACCTCTACTTCAGAACTGTCGTTCACGGTACCGGCGATTTCTGTCTTCCTTCGAAAGAGAAATTTTGGACCGATCAAAAGAACTGATATTCCTCCCGTACGACGCGCCCGACCAGCAAGCCGATTGCGCGAAGACGTCGCCGAGCCGTCGTCCCTTCTCGTGGCTGAAGACATCGCTCGCTCCAACGTCAAGCACGAAGTGCGTACTTCGAGTTGAATACGCACGCGTACGGTTTCTTTACGAGGTGCGAATGTGGCCTATGCTTGGTGCTGCCCGACTTCAAGCCGGGAGTGCATGTATGGAAGGGAAATCGGCAGCAAACTTCCGACATAGAGTCTACCGGCTCCCATAACTACGCATGAAATAGTTCCTTCAGTAGCTCAGTGGAAAGACGTCCGATTCACACACAGTGGGCATGGGTTCGTTCCCTGGTGTACCATATTTTTTGTCAAGCATTTTGCGATGTTTACATTTCTTTTTTAACAATTATCACTGAAAAAAAAATTGTTGCGAACGATACGTCGCTGAACTAAATGGTATGGGATTCCATTTTTGACAGCTGCGAACTCAATGTAGTCACTTTCCACAAAAAGCAAGGAGCATATGAATCGGGTAGCGTCCGCTTTCCGAGCTTCGTGTAACTGTTCTACAGGAATTGCAGCCAGCCATTGATCCCGACCCTTTGATCTTTCGAAAACTCGTGCACTCTGCCGCACAATGCCACTTTCAGATGCAGGACATGTGAGGCAGCTCCTCACGCAACATCTTGGGAGTATTATTTTCGGGGCCGATCACGGGAATTCACCATGGGCACTCACTACTTATTTCCAACACTTAAATGTACAAAACAACTCATCTTGAAGTACAGAACAGCGAGCGGAACAAACATAACTGCAAAGGAATCGCACGGCAAACGGATCGTGGAACGCATTTCGTCTTCTACGTGCGGAGAAAAAAAAACAAAAAAAAACGCACAGTCGGGTGTGGCCACGTGACTTCCGCCACTCACTCTATCCTCTCCACTTCCCCGTGCAGTGCGGGAGTTTCAATTGAGCTGTTGCGTTTTTTGGCTTTATTCAAAAAATACGTGACCGTGTAGCAAAATATTAATTGGGTAGTATTCCGACAGCATAATGAATCGCCTGACAAAAAAGGAAAAAAAGTTTGGGGGTGTCAGTGTCCCTTTAACAAGACACAAGGCACACCACCTTTCTAAAATTGGAAGCACACTACCATCCGCAGGATGTTGACAGGTTATTAACTTATTCGATGAATTTATTCCAAAGAACTTTGATTCTTTTGAAATCAGGTTGTCCCCGCCATGGCTGAATTCTAGAATACCAATCATTTTGAATATTGAAGAAATTAAAAAAAACCTAACACCATCCCTTGTCTTAAAACAATTGACCATAGCCTGCCTCGAGGAGCATCACTTTTCGCGTACGCGTATTTTCACAGATGGTTCGTGCATGCCAAACACATCATCCTTTGGACTGTGGATTCCAGACATCGTTTACGAGATGCACTTTTCGCTCAGTCATGCAACGTCGTCAACGGCTGCTGAGCTGGTGGGGATTCGACAGGCCATGAAGTACATTACAACTTATAGACGCTTTGCAGCAGCTGTGCATGGACGCCGCCATAACTGACCTTCAGTTTTTGTTTCCTCTTATTCTGTTCGCTTCACCTCATCACTGCCACAGAATGACAGGTTATTGCCACCTTAGGAGCTACTACGTCCTTCTCCCCAGCATAGGCCTCGGTGGAGGCTCATAAACACCCGCTTCAGTGGCTCGGCATTTCGGTAAAACAGGAGAAGGTCGGCTATGGCGGCTCAATCTGGCGCGTGTGTAAAGCGTCTATAGGTCACAAAGATTAAAAACATGGACTATATTTACCGATTCAAAAGCTGCACTACAAGCTCTTTTGTCTCTAGGCAACAAAAGTGAGTGTGCGCAGCTAGTTCAACAGACAGTCACTATACATCAAACTGCAATTACCCAGGGACATAGCGTAATTCTCCAATGGCTGCCTAGCCACTGTGGTGTGTTGGGCAATGAGACTGCCGATGCTCTTGCAAGAAACACAAAGCCCCACTCGAAAAACGTTGTGATACCATTTTCAAGGGCTGACGGAGCACGCTTAGTCAGAAATGTCGGCCGAGAAATTACAACATCACCCTTGGGAAATACAAAATATCATTATAAGTATCTTCATGCTATATGGATCCTCTACTCAATTTTAGCGCCTCGTGGTCTGCTACCTCGTGGTCTGCTTGAATGTGGCTTTCACAGAAATATTCCTCCATCTAATTGGCACGGAAGCCTCTCCCTTGTGTTCAGCCTGTCAAGAGCCAGAAAGCGTCTATTATCTTCTCTGCGCCTGTACAACCTACATATCAAAGCGCGAAACATTGTTACGTTCTACAGGAAAACTCGAAGCGTCCATGTTTACCATCAACGACATTCTTGGCCCATGGAAAACTATCAAAGACTGACAGAGAGCAAAAAATTCGTCGTTTATTTTTCTTGAAGACCCAGGCCTGCTGTCCAGCACACCATTTCCTGTGCAACCTTGACGGCATGTTAACTGGAGTGTGTTTGTGTGTGTGTGTGTGTGTGTGTGTGTGTGTGTGTGTATGTATGTGTGTATGTGTGTGTGTGTGTATGCGTGTGTGTGTGTGTGTGTGTGTAATGTGGTATTTATGATATGTAGACATCTAATGTTTTCTTTTGTTGTGTTTTTTACTGATTTTTGTTTCTTTTTTTCATGGAGTAGTCGACTAGCGAAATTTGCGGTGTCAACATCTTCGTGTTTTATTTTTTTTTCTTCATCAATAAAAAAAATCACCTGAGAAGCAAACAGAGTCGGATGTATCCACGGCGGTGGCGTCATTCGTCCATCTCACACAGGATACCGGTTTGCGATAATGGGAACCGCAAAAGTTTCACGTCGCCCCAACAAAGAAGAAACTACCGTAAAAACACGCCCATCTACAGACCATATTTGCAACTAACTTGTATAAGGGGCGACCGGTAAGTGACCAAAAAGAAGCCATCCGCGCCAACGAAACATGTAGTCTCGATGGTCATTAAGACTATGTTCTCTTGACCAAGCGGGCGCACCCAGCCCTTCGACGGCAACGCAAACGTTGGGCTTTCACATCGTCTCATTGAAAGAACCGCGGACGAAAGCGAATACTGGCACGATTTTGCGACATATACTCGATTAACTAAAAAGCAGGAACATTGCTGCGAGAAGTCGGCATCTCGCCGTGTCGAAAACGCCGATCGCTAGCGTCAGGAAACAAGTGGAAGCGATTGGCTAGCGGAGTGATCTGAATCACTTAGAGGGGTGTGTGGGGCTGACTTCATAACCTGACACTGTCCGTGGAAGGCCACATTCGACAGCCAGCGACATAGTGGCCACACGACAATGTAACCGTGACAGTTCTCACGTCCAGACACCTGAAAAAACGAAGAGGAGTTGGAACTTCAAAACTCCTTTCGGTTCCTGGTTTGCTGTAAAGAGTACGGGGATGAAAGCTCCGACCGTCCAGTCTTTTCCCTCGGATCAACCTTGACTCCACTCCGAGGCAAAGGCAATCCACCATCAAACTGGTGCGGCAGCTCTTCAAGATTACAAAATCAGCCTCGGCTTCGCTCCGAGGAAGAAAAGGCGATCCCCTGTCAAGTTCCTCTTCCGGCAGGGTTCCGACGCAAACCCAGTTGTTACCGTATGAGTGTGTCGACTCCTCGGGTCCCAACTGGTCACGAATCAAAGTGTAATTAGACCAAAGTGTTCTCTCTCAAAAACTGAGAGTGGCACCAGGTTTCATGCCTCATGTGTCCCTATCACCGCGAATTGCGGGACCGCTCTCGGCCCTGCAGCCACCATACCTCCTTTTCTGGTCCACCAGAACTGCGTTACAACTGTTTGTGACTGCTTCCGACGAAGTTAACGCCCCTTGGTGTGCTTCGGTTCGTCTTGCATGTAGCGTCAAATGCCCAATGCAAGAGGTCCGTGCCTCGCGCAGCCCTTGGAAGCAAATGGCGGCACAGCGCGGTCCTTGGGAGCAAATGGCGGCGCTCATTGCACTCGTGGCACGATCTTTTTCTCAAGTTCGCGCAACAATGGTTCTCGGTACTTATAAAGCAAGAAGAGTGAATCTTATCAAGAGCTTTAGACAAGATTAGAGCGACTAAATAAGCTGCGCTTCAGAGTGACGACACTTCAGCAACCTTGGTGCTTAAAATCATGGTTGCCAGTTATCTGAAGCGTTATCTGAAATCGCAAAAAATGGTTTTTCGTCTTCCAGAATTGTTAAAAAGGTTCGCGACAGGACAAAACAATACCCCCTTAGCTTCCTATCATGGTGTCTAAAACTGAAAAGGTCGCTTTTTTTAATTGTGACGATCGACAGTTGCGTCTGCTCTGCAATGAGCACCAAGATGGCGGCGCCCACCAGCAGATTGTAAAACGGAGTGCCGATACTCTAAGCGCAGCTCATTTAGTGGCTCTAGAAGAGATAACGCGTTGGCGTTTTGTCATTTGGAATAACCAGTGTGTTGACTATAAATATCTTCCGAGTTATTATTATTTCATTCGTTCATTCACTCATTTATTTTCAGCGTACAGAAGACAGCTTTACGCCTCCCCAGTGGCGCACTTTTCAACTCATCTGTAAATAATATAGAAACATTATAAACATGAAGAAAAAAAAGAAAATAGTAGAAAGTTAAAACAGAACACTGGCATTTATGCACTGTTGAAAGCTGCGCATTTCATTAAAAAAATGTCAGAGGTAGTATACTCACAGCGATCAGTTCAATATGGTTATATGTCAATTTTATGTGAGTCATGGGTGCTGCGTGATGCGAATCAGAAGGATGAAACAATAAACACGGTCTAGTAAACCTTCGAGAAGTACGTGAGAAAATATAGCTGAGCAGCTAGGGCAGGGGTCTCAAACTCATTCAAGTGTGGGGGCCAGATTGCTCACCCCCAAAAGGACGAGGGCCAAAGGAAAGCCCCCCCCCCTTCTCCGTTAACGCTCGTCCTTTCGGGGCAATGTTTTGCTATTTTGGGACAAAAATATAAACAAACCGCAATGTTGTTTCACGGTGCAAACGTCGATTGTCCCAGTAACACCCATAGAGTTTCTAGAGAAGGAACCTTGTGCTTGCTACTGTTTGTAAGCTCACCGTTTTGCCATCTTTAGCTTTCATCTGCATATATGACTACATTGGGCCCACGCCTGATGTTATAAGAAGATTTAAAATACGAACATACTGGCAGTTTTTAATAGATCAAGGACAAGCACAACGTGCGTGACCTGTCGCACAAATCAATAGGCTAAACAGGCATAAAAAAATATCTTCATATGGCAGTTTTTTTCTTTCCTCGGGATTATTATAGCAGCATTATAAGAAAATACTTCCATTTTAAATGTATTTCTGTCAGCTAGAAGTCCGAGCTCATAGCTTTATCAGCAGTTGCTCATGCTGAGCAAAAGTTTGTGCAGCCGAGGTGCATCCCTGAGCAAAGAGCTCGCTTTTGTTGCCTAGTAAGGGTAGTGCCGTTCCGGTTGACTTACATCAGAAAGGGCCGAGAAGCAAATATTTAGGCGAAGTAGTACTCCATTCAAAAGAAAACAGAATAGTACAAAATGTGTGAGCAGGTTATATGAGCAGAGCTCTTTTTCAAGCGAAAATGAATCGACAATATGGAACTATTATTAATGGCGCTCGAGGCATTGGAACGGTGGCTCGAATCCGCGGGAGGCTTGCGGGCCGCATCCCAGAGAGTCGCGGGCCACATGCGGCCCGCGGGCCGCGTGTTTGAGACCACTGAGCTAGGGTATATCGATAACTCTGTTCATCACCTAAGGCGGGAAAAAAAATAAACGTTAGTTTATGGAAGAACGTTTATTGAGAAGGTAAAGAGGAAGAGGTTTTCCGCTTAAGTCCCTGCAGCCGTGCAGCCCTGTGACCGATTGGCCTAACTAGTCTGGATATTTCTCCAACTCAATCCCGAAGCAAAGAAACCAAACTGAAGAGGTTAAGGTGCCTCCTCAAAAGGAGACAACTTCTTTTATTCTTATTTACAATAACTGAAATAAATTTACACAGTTCATAGTGCTTGATATCTTTCTTATAAATCTGGTGTTAGTCCTGATATAGCTTGTTTATGTTCTGGATGAAATGCACGTGCAGAAAAAAGCACCATGTTCTTGCCGTGCACGTGAGGCATGGTAACACTCTTAAGAGCTTAAGAGATGCCAACCTACAGAATCGTCTTCTGCCGGGCAGAAAACCGGTTCCCAGTTTCCTTTTCTCCCTTCCCTCCTCTCCACACAGGAGCGGGTTTCGGAGCTACCTCCCGCCAGAGAGAGGAGGGTTTCCCTCTTTCTCGTATGGAAAGGAGGAATTGAGAGAGCGTTTGCTCCTTTCTGACTGCTGGTCGGTCTTTAATGAAACAAGCTATTTCTGCTCCTTTTAACTCACTGAGCGTCAAGCAACAGCCTAAAAAATAATATGTAGGGAGACCTCCACATTATTTGAAAAAGAATTGGAAATCGCAAAAATGTCATTTTAAAGGGCAAACACAAGTTTTTTGTGTGTTTTTATAAATATAACTTCATACAGTTTCGCCAAACCTTGATAGCTGCATTCTGCATATGCTAAGCACATACATGCCAAATGTGGTTGCGATAGGACAATACTAAGAACAAATATTATTGTATACAAACTGTAAAGATGCGCCAAAATTACACACAAAAAAGAAAAATAAAACGCGTTCGAATGTTATCATAGATGTGCAGTGACGCCCTTTCGCGGTGGGAAAATGGTTTTCCTCTATTGATATTTTGTGAGTAATTCAAGCAAAAACAAAATGCGATGGAGAGTTAATGGCTAGACCTACTTCTCAAAGTGCGCAGACCGCGGACTATACATGCTTAAAAGTTGAAATGTTACCCCCAGCGGACTTTCTATAGGTGCGGACTACACAAGGCTTCGTATTTTTCTTGGTCGTTCACTGTGAAAATATGTGAAAAATTTCATGAATAACAGAGCATATTAATGGGGATTTTATATGTGTGATGTGCGCGAGCCAAGCGTTTTGTGGACCGCCTGAAAACGAACGCGAGGGGATGGCTGCTGCTGGTAATCGCCTGACCCATGGACTGCTACCGGGCCTGCAAAAGAAGGAGAGTGACGGCGACGACAGCGCTGTGGTCTGGAGCAAAGTTACTAGATCGGCTCAGATGACAAGCTCCGCATTAGCCGCGCTTCGGAAAGCCAGCTCCCTCTGGTCGCGCGAGCGTGGTCAGCAAGGCCGGCCAAGCTCTGGGCAAGCCAAGAAGCTCGGGACTCTGGCTTTTTCATTGCGTAATGAGGTTGGTCGGTGGCAAGTCGGCTGCACGTCGGCGGCCCTTGCGCTCTTCTTTTTTAATAAATGGACTCTGCAAGTAGATTCTGTTGCTGCCACATGATTGTAGATATCCACGCTTACGATTTCTTCGATTTTTTGTCGGTGTAATGTAACGGATAGGAGCGTATGTGTGCCCAGCTTTGGGTCGATCTTCCGAGTGCGGTTTTCTGCTCCTGTAATCTTAAAGTAAAGCGGAATTTATGTCATAGTTGACTTCTCTCATATTCGTCTATAACCAGCTTCCGCAAGTAGGGGCTCGCATGCGCTGTCAGCGCCATATCCAGTTCTCGATAAACGCTCTCAGAGGAAAACGAACAAAACACGTTTTCTACCTTTTATTTGTTGCCACAACAAATCTCCGGCAAGGATAAAACTGTCGATGAATACTGTGCAACGTTTGTTTATTTCTCCGTGAAAAAAATCGCGACCAGAATGCAGAACACCAAGGCTGAAAATACCTGTATTTGACGATCACGGAGCTGGACTCTCTTGTTTCCCACCTTCTTCATCATCTCTCGATTGGCGTCTCTCGCGTAGAAGTGCATTCGCGTTACAACAAAGAAGCTTAGTAATAGTTGGGCAGTGAAGTTTTCACAGTGGTCTTTACACCCTAGCCTTCCTATCCTATGTCGCATTCTCAGGGACTAAGTGAGGCAGCTAAGATGTATTTATGTTGGCTTAAGATAGATCGCACCATGAAATTAATAAAACAACGTTATCATAAATTTATTTTGAGCACAACTGCCACGTTAAGAAAAGAGTAGATGACACAAAGAGAATTTAAATTAACGCGCTTATATATAGATACATCAACGAGCATGTTGCTGTATCGGGCACATGGAGCATGCATATATGCTTACAGAAATGAACTCATTTCACATATACAACAACGAGAGTATCACAATTCGTACACTGTTGCCGCGAATCTGTAGCAGCTGTTGTAAAACATCGGGTCTAATATTTACCGCACGTTCACACGTAGATCTCCAAAGCCCACACGAATCCGCGCTGATCACCTGATCGGAAGTGATGTCTTGAAATTCTTACCCCTTAATCACGTCTTCGAAATGGTGCACGCACACGTGAGGGACCGAGCTTTTCACACGGGTAAAGAACACACGAAAGGAATAACAGGGGTTTTCACCACCTGAGATGTTCTAGTAGCAGTCCTCGACGTAGCCGAACACAAACTCAAAAACAGCCCGCTTCCTTCAAATGACGAAGACGCCTTTAAATTGGCATTTGTTTTAATGCGGCTTTGGAATGTATGTAGCAGTTTACGCTTGAACTTCGGCCACAAACACAGAACAATAGAAGAGAAGAGATCACGGTGCTTTACTCCGCAAACGATCAAAACAAAACGGATATATGTGCCACAAATCATGAATGGTAGACGCTGCCATTTCTCCGAGTTGCTTGCCTTGGTCCCGAATGTCGAAAACTGACAAAACTACGAAGACCCCGCGGGCGTGAGTTTACCTCAAAAGTCCCAGGAAATGTATCAATCCGGACATTATCACACTGGCAACAGCCGTTGGTAATATACATTGTGAACCCACACAAAAACGATATGTTTCACAGTGAATTCACGGGTACCGCGAGGCCAGTCCGAACGAACGGGTCGGGCGGGCTGCGACATGAGCGCCGCTTCGCAGCAGTGAATGGCAGCGCGTCACTTTTTTGTCGGAGCTTGTCAACTTAGCCAATCCAGTAACGTTGGTCGTTGGTCTGGAGCTTCTGAACAGACAAGGAGGAGAAGAAGAAGACGTAGCGCGGTATTTGACGACGGTGCTCGAAACGAAGGCGGTGGCGGTGTGCGAGGTTGACGGCCGTAGTTCCCGGGCGTGGAAGAAAACTCATCAGTCGCCCAGACCCGGGTTTACCGGGCTTCTTCCAAACCCTTCGCCGCAAACCCACTAGCCTGCCTTTACAGAGACGGATAGACAACGCGCCAAGACATCGCTGACGGCCAGTCAGGACGACGTTCGTTCCCGAACGTCAGCATATTGACCTCCCTCATCAGAAGGCGCCTTCACCTCACGCGGACTCCTCTTCACGGAACCTCAACTCCAGCAACCACTCCCCGGTGAACTCTTAGTCGGAACTGCAATAGCGTATTTATGGTGTACGTTCATTGCATACTTTCATTTCTTTAATTTGTTTTATTTATTTATTTTTCTTCAATATGGTGTGTTGTTTGTCGTTGAAAAAATGGCTTCGTCTTTTCTAACCACTAGGACCAGTTCTTAGTGGTGAAACACACAAAAACTCGAACCCTGAAAACATAAATTTGGCGTCCGCAACAGGACGAAGCTATTTGCACCATATTGCTGAGAAGAAGAAAAAAAAGACTATTATACCAAAAAATTAATCGGCCTTGGGGCTACGCGACGTTGTGTTGAGGGCCTGGGTAGAGTCAGAACAGGCGCAGGAAAAAGAGAGGGAAAGGCTCTAACGCGAGGAGCGCGCAGCCGAGAGAGAGAGACAAAGGAGAAGTTAGATGCTGAACACGAAACTCTGATACTGAAACTTCCGTTGGCAGAGGTCGAGAGTTCCTAATTAACCCGCAGAAGATGATCCGACCCTTCGATGAGCAACGGGATGACCTGGATGCGTATTTGAAACGCTTTGAACGCATCGCGGCGGGACACAACTGGCAGTGAGAAAAGTGGGTCACCGCCCTTAATCTGTGCCTCAGCAGGGAGGCCTTGAACCTGTTCGGTCGACTCCGTCCGGAGGATTCAATGGATTATGAGAAGATTAGGTTAGCATTGCTGCAACGTTTACGTTTCACAGCGGAAGGTTACCGAGAAAAGTTTCGCGAAAGCAAGCCCCAGGATGGTGAAACGGGGAGACAGTCTGCCGTGAGGATGACAGGATGTTTTTGACCGCTGGGTGGAATTGTCTGGCACAGCGTCAACTTTTTAAGGTTTACGAGACCTTGTGGTTACCGAGCATTTTTTGAGTGACTGTCACAGCCGACTAGTGCTGTTCCTCCGGGAAACGAAATGTAAGACGCTTAGCGAAGCGGCTGAGGTGGCGGACAATTTCCTGGAAGCACAGCGTCAACGAAACCTGCTAGTATTTCTGGAAAGAGCTGAGATGGGGGACACAAGAGGAGAAGAAGTAAATCTCACCAACAGGCCTCAAATCAAATGTTTTGTTTGCGACAAATCAGGACACAAGGCACCTGACTGCAGTTCAAAACCGAAGCAACTCTACTGCATGTACTGCCGTCGAGCAAGCAGGTCACTATGTGAAGATTTGCACAAAGAAGGGCAGCGACTCGAAGGAAGCTTCCTGTTGTGTGTCTCTATGAAACAGAAAAAAACATTCGCATCAGGCCTCAGAACCTAATCCTAAAATAAAAGAGGGCGGTAGAAAGGGTATCAATGTTGAGCGCCGGGGGTCCAATACAGCGTATGACATGCCTGTTTTAGAAGGTGAACTTCACGGCCATGCTGTTTCCGTGTTAAGGGACACCGGTAGCAAAACCTTGGTGGTACACCGCTCGCTCGTCCCGGAGGCAGCACTCACGGGGACCGCAGCCACACTGCTGCTGGTATGGCCGAAGCATCGAAGTTCCTGAGGCAGACATTGATATCACTTCCCCCTGTTTCACAGGTATTTCAGTGGCAAAGTGTCTGGACGCTTCGCTCTATTGTGTCATCGTCGGGAATGTTCCCGGCTCGCGCGACGTCTCATCTCCCGATACTCACTGGAAAGGGCCGGCGGGGCCTCTAGAACTCGGGGAGGAAATCTTATGAATGACGAGAAGCCAGAGCATCTCGTACCCACTTCGATCCTGGCCGGAGCAAATGTTACTGGCCAACGCCGAAAAGCGCCGACCATCGATTTTGGCGCCAGACAGGTGTACAGAAGAAGCCTTCAAGAAGAATAAGAAAAGGATGAAACTCTGCAGGCCTGCTGGCAGAAAGTAGGAAAGGTGTTCCCGGGAAAACGAGACATATCCCATAGATTCGCAGTAGAGAAGGGAATCTTGTATCGTTTCTATCAACTGTTTCAAGGGAGAACTTTGAAACAAGCAATACCGCCCAAATGCCTACGGGCAGATGCCTTTAAGCCAGACCACGAGAGCCCAATGGCAGGCCATTAAGGCATCAAGAAGACCCTTGACCGTCTCCTTGCGGCATTCTGTTGGCCAGGAATGCAGAACGAAGTCCAAAGATACGTGAAGTCGTGGGACACGTGCCAAAGGACCTTTCCTAAAGGCAAGGTGGGCAAAGCTTCGCTCGGGCGCATGCCCTTGATAGACACACCATTTGACCGCGTGGCGGTCGACATCGCTGTACCGCTATCACCAACCTCAACGAAGGGAAACAAATACATAGTAACCCTGGTTGATTTTGCTACACGCTATCCGGGTGCTGTGGCACGGCCCACAGTCGACTCAGTGACGGTCGCGGAGAGACTCGTCGAAATGTTCTCCCTGGTCGGTTTTCCGCGCGAAGTTTTCTGCGACAGAGGCACATGTTTCACTTCTAAGGTAATGCGAGAAGTCAACGAGCTGTTGCCCGTCAAGCACTTGAGCACAACACCCTACCATCCATTGGGTAACGGGATGGTCGAACGGTTCAACGGTACGCTGAAACAAATGCTACAGAAATTAAGTCAAGAGCAACCGCTTGCCTGTTTGCGTACAGGGAGATACCCCAAACCAGCTTCGGATTTTCCCCATTCAAGTTGACCTATGGGCGTTATGTACGAGGACCGCTCGCGGTACTTAAGGAGCTCTGGACAGAAGACGAACTGAGTGACGAAGTGAAGAAACGTACGGCTACGTCCTTGACCTCAACGAACGACTGGCGCAAACACTCCAACTAGCGCATCAAAACGTGGTCCACGCGCAGAAATCTCCAAAGAGGTACTACTATAGAACCAGTAGAACGCGACAGCTCAAAGTTGAAGATCGTGCACTTATCCTTCTTCCGACGAGTCACGATATACTCCTGATGTCATGGAAAGGACCATTTCTGGTCACTCTGAAGAAGAATGACTTCGATTACTGGTTAGACTTGGGACACTCCACGAAGTTGATCCACATCAACATGTTGAAACGATATGAAGAACGTCACCTGGAGGCTAGACCTAAAAGTTTATCATTCATTGTCATCAAGGAACGGAGTCGGAAGCACCACTTCCTACCTTCAAGGCGGAAAAGACAAACGGATCTGAAGCCGTTGAAGCGTCCAACAAGTTGAATGAGAAAGAACAAGCTGAAATCCGAGGACTCCTAACGGCATTCGAAGACATCTTTTCTGAAGCCCCAGAGAAGACAAATATCGTCGAGTGTCGACTGGACTTGATGACATCCGAGGTCATCAACACACCCGAAATCCTTTTGCCTTTTTCAATGCAGTTTGCCGCGGAAAATGATGTGGACGAGATGTTGAAGCTAGAAGTCATCGAGCGCTCACGCTCATCATACAACTCGCCTCTGGTGCTCATAAAGAAGAAAGACAACACCTTCCGCACCTTCATTGACTTCTGTCGCTTCAACGATGTCCTTACCTCGTACGCAGAGCCCATCCCAAGGACAGACACTGTGTTCACAGAGGTCAGAACAAAACTGTATTTTCAAAGCCTCACCTCACCAAGGGGCTGGCAGGTCCCCCTGGAAGAAAGTTCACGGCCAAAAACAGCTTTCTCGGCGCAGTCTGGACACTGCGATTTCACTTGTATGCCGTTTGGCATTAAGATGGCTCCCGCAATATTCACCCGTCTCATGAGGCCGCTTCTCCAAGGAGTTCAAAACGTGGTTCACTACCTAGATGACGTTCTCGTGGCGACGACCACATGGAAAGGACATATTCAAACTTTGCGACAATTTTTTGATAGAGTTAGTAAGGCAGGTCTGACGATCAAGCCACAAAAATGTGAGGTCGGAGCAACCTTGATTTATTTTTTGGGACACCGTTTGGGAGACAGTCAGGTCCAGCCAATTAAAAACTTGGTAACGAAGCTTGTGAACGCACCAAAGCTCTAAAACTAAGAAACAGGTTCGTTCTTAGGACTGGCGGGATATTACCGCGACATTTTGCAACACTACGCGGGAAAGGCCCTGCCTCTGGTAGAAATGACCCGCAAGACGGAAAGGAATAAGGTCACATGGACCCCCGAGAGAGAAACGGCTTTTGTGGAGCTCAAGATGGCACTAGCGTCTAGTCCCGTGTTAAGAGCACCGAACCTCCAGAAGAAGTTTGTGCTGAGGACCGATGCCTCCGAAACCTGCGTATCAGCTGTTCTCACGCAGGAGCACGACGGGCTCATCCACCCAGTGTATTATGCTAGCCGCCAGCTTCTGCCGTGCGAGACCCGATATTCGGCCATAGAACGCGAATGCTATGCATTGGTCTTGGGCGTAGAGGAGTTTCACCTTTACCTGTACGGGACTTCTTTTGTGGTTTAAACCGACCACCAGCCGCTACAGTATCTTACTCAGGCCAGACACCTAAACGGGAGAGTTTTGCGGTGGAGCGTGGCCTTGCAAGAATATTGCTCTCGTGTTGAACATATCAGGGGCTCAGATCATGTTGGCGCGGACTACATGAGCCGCTTACAGTCTAGTTGTTCTAGTGTAAAACAAAGGTAGTTTACCTTATTCTATGAATTTCCGAGGTCAAAAAGTTTCTTGAATGTTTTTTATACATTTATTTACACGTACAGCGTTCCCACAGATACCATAGTTTTTTGTTTCTTTTTTGGAAAAAACAAACTGTGTGATGGAGACTCCTGTGATGTGCGCGAGCCGAGTGTTTTGTGAACCGCCTGACAACAAACGCGCGGGGATGGCTGCTGCTGGGGATCGCGTGACCCATGGACTGCTGCCAGGCCTGCAAAAAGAAAAGAAGAGAGTGACAGCGATGACAGCGCTGTAGTCTCGAGATTCTGAAGAGACAATAAGGAGAAGAAGAAGACGAAGTGCGGTGTGTGACGACGGTCCAGTGAACTATACTATGACTATACTTCGTTTCAGCTTCAGTAAAGACGCAGCCGATGCTACAAGCGCGAGCTCCTGGCTTTTAGCGTCCCATGGCGCTCGTGCAGTGCAAACACTGCTCAAGGCTACATGCTCGCGCTTGTAGCATGGGCTGCGTCTGGACTTAAGCTGAAACGAAGTATAGAATATAGGGGCAGTGGAAAAATCGTCGGCGGCGCGCCATCGGCCGTGTTAAGCCAGAAGTGTTGACTGCCGCGAGTGGCGCTGTTGTCGAAATCCGGGTGGTCCGAAAAACAAAACAACGGCTGGCAACTTGGTGGAAAAAAAGAGAATGATATGAAGGGCTTCACAAAGGAGCCCACCGGCTTGGACACGATTAGTTCGTGACCGCCCGTTCCAAAGGGGATTGCTACATACATCATCATCATCATCGGAGGACATGGCTACTGTAACATGGGATATGGCGTCACGTACGTTCTCAGATGGTTTCCGTGGTGTCAATGGTTGTTTTCGCAATTTCCTTTCGTGAATGTCAAGTGTTTGGCATTGTGATTACATAGGTTCGAGTCTTGTCGCTAAGCAATGAAAACAAAGAGAAAGAAGACGGATGCGCACCACTACGCGCCAGCATGCAAGACTGGTTACCCCGGTTTTCACGACATTGCCCAAGTAAGCTTTAGGCATTAATCCATAGACGTTGAAACACCCATAAAGCATACATAGGCCACACTAATGAACCGCTAAGGTCAAAAACAGCTACGCTTGGCGCGATCTTCGCTGGCAGGAGTGCTCCGGCATCGAACACCAGGGGGCTATGTTCGACAAATGTTTCATTTCTCCTAAAAAGAAACGGAAGTGACGATATCGCGCCTGATTGGTTAGAGGCTTAAATGACGAAAGTTCCCCCTTTTGTCATTTGGACCTCTAGCCAATCAGACGCGATATCGTCAGTTCCGTCACTTCCGCTTCTTTTAGGAGAAACGAAACATTTGTCAAACATAGCCCCCAGCACTACCTGATAGGTTCTACACGAAGCGCCTCACCTGGAGGCCGGCTATTTTTTCACTACTTATATTTTAGTTCACTGTAACGACGGTGCTCGAAACGAAGGCGTCGGCGGTGTGCGAGGTTGACGGCCGTGGTTCCCGGGCGTGGAAGAAAACTCATCGGACGCCCAGACCCGGGTTTATCAGGTTTTCCCCAAACCCTTCGGCGCCAACCCATTAGCTTGCCTTTTCCGAGACGGATAGACAACGCGCCAAGACATCGCTGACGGCCAGTCAGGACGACGTTCGTTCCCGAACGTCAGCATTGACCTCCCTCATCAGAAGGTGCCTTCACCTAACGCGGACTCCTCGTCACGGAACCTGATCTCCAGCAACCACTCTCTCGGTGAACTCTTATTCGAAACTTCTATAGCGTATTTATGGTGTACCTTCATCGCATACTTTCGTTTTTGTATTTGTTTTATTTATTTATTCTTCTTCAATGTAGTGTGTTGTTTGACGTGGAAAAAATTGCTTATTTTTTCTAACCACTGTGACCAGTTCTCAGAGGTGAAACACACAGACACGAACCCTGAATACATAACAATATGATACAAGCTCCTTTGTGAGCTAATACAGAAGGCATTTGTCAATATGCGCCGTGTATGATAACTTTTACGCTGGGATTAGGCACTAAGTGCGGACTATGCACCGCGTGAGGATAATACACCGAATGCGGACTATACTCCGGAAAATACGTAAGTGTAATGGCGGGCGACGTCACAAATTTCAAAAACCGCGCTCAAGAAAATGGTTCAAATGTAGGCCCTTCTGCGGTGCCAAGAGTTCTTCAATTGTGTTTTTGACAAAATGTGCGACCATAATCGGTCCTTATTATTTCTACATAAAATAGAATATTTTCATATAATAAAACACGCTGAACACGATATCATATTTGTTTGCAAAATAATATGTTTTTCGACCCGAATCTCCCCTTAAAGAGCTGTAGGAAGGGTAGGGTCACAAAGATCTCATCGAGCTGCGACAGCAGGAAGAAACAAACCCCCATGCTAAGGCCGTTAGAGAGCGCTCCTCGTCATCCTAGTCCGGTCGGGACCAGGGCTATCCAACAGATGGTGCCAGCGTATCATCTCGTCTAGAGTAACTGTATAGTCTCTGCTTGCAGAGCCAGAGTCTCACGTTTCTTTTCCTTGGACCTTCTCCTCGGCAAGGCACGTCCAGTCATCGCCGTCGTCAACGGTGCACCAACGCTCGTCCTGCTGCAGGACGTCCTTCATCCGGAGGACCTCGAGGCAATGCGTGAGGCTGGCCTCTTCCTCCTCCCTACATCCTCCGCGTCCTCCGCGGCCCCCTCCCAGCCTTCCTCGGACGATGGCCCATTGGATGCGAGGGAGTCTTTTCCTTGTGGCATTCACCGGACTCTTCGTCCGGTGACAACCTCTTAGAGTCGGCCTCCCACCCGCCCGCTCTCGGAGAGCATAGTCCTAGGAAGGCTCTCGTCCGGGCCTTCCTAGGACAGTGGGGCATCGGAGGAATCGTCGGAGGAGGAGGACTGCCTCGCCCTTGCCGCCTGGAGGATTCTCGAGTGGTTGCACCGCCACCAACCCGTCGTCTCCCCAGCCGACCAGGACGAGCCAGAGAAACTCGAGGACAACAGCCACCGACCGGCTGGCTTTCCCGCTGGCCCACATGACCGCCGGTTGAGACCAAGTGTTCCCCCTCCAGAAGTGCACTGGGTTCAGTTACGGACCTTGTTCGGGTCTTCCCCATCTTCTGATCCTTCGGCCCTCAATTGTTTCGCGATGACGGCATCCACTTTTAATGCGCGCCGTCCTCCGGATACCCATGTCCCCTTTCTCCGTGCGGCAGTCGCCTCCATGCTGGACTCCGGTACAATTGAGGTAACAAAGAGGGGCCCGTTCTTAAGTCCCATTCAGCTCGTCCCCAAATCCTCGTCTAACTCGCGTTTTGTCTTAGATTGCAGTCACCTAACCCCCACCACCCCAGTACGATGTTCCTTCTTCACCCCATCCAAGCGGCGCTTCAGATCCGCCCGCTCTCCCCTCAAGCTTTCTTTACAAAGATAGACTTGCAAGACGCCATTAATCACTTTTGATTTGCCGTCCCAGCAAGGCACATTACCACATTTCGACTAGATGGCAACTTTTACCGGTACACCGTCCTCCCCTTCGGCATACGCCCTCTCCCCTTTTTATGCCGAGTTACACAGCCCTCGCACGAGAGGCTCGTGCCCGCAGATTGTGGTGTTGGTCACACCTCGACAACATTTTGTTCGCTCACTTTCACCCCAGCTTTTTGTCTTGTCAAACGCAGCGCTTTTGTGACGAACTCTTCGCCTGCGGCGTCCGTATAAATTGTCGGACACCCAGCTCACACCCTCCCCGGCTATTAAGTTCCTCGGGTTCTTTCTTGACACGGCTGACCAGACCATCGACCACAGCCCCCAAAGTAGGCGCGACTTCTTGCTTTCACTTGACGCCCTCCACGCGCCGCAGTCATTTATAGTTTACCAAAGACTCGCGGGCCTATGGAATTTTTATCTTTCACTTTTTCCTGGCACTTCCATGCCATACGACCATTACACCTTGCGGCTGCCACCGGTCAACCCCATGAGCTTGACTGGCTTTTTCTTTTCCGTAAGTGTACTCCCGTCTCCCCATACGTGTCTCGTGGAACATCACCCGTTTGCCAAGAAGTGTTTGCCAACGCAAGCTCAGCCGGCCTGGGTATCTGCATGCCCCAGGGGAACATCGCAGTCATTTCGACCATTCCAGGCACGATCTTCCCAAAAGAACCCTCAGCGGTCGTCGTTGCCGTCCGCCTCGCTCCCCCAAGGACTCTTGTGAGATGTGACAACCAAGCCGTCCGCCACGGCCGCACGTTTTCCTCCTTCAAGGCACTGTTTTGTACTTCCTTACTTACAATGAGGGAAGCCTGGGCAGAGCGGATTCTTACCGAAAGCAACCCCGCCGACGGCCCCTCTCGTTTCCACCTCGCATAACCCTGGGAGCGAGGGGGTCGCCGCTAGGGCGCCTTACCTGTATATAAGAAGAGTGCTCCCTGGACTCAGGGCAGTTGCCGACGAGGATCCCCACAAGCCAGGAAGGGTTTGATTGCTTGACTCGTATTTCTTTGCGAAGTACGTTTTCTTGGCGACGTATATTCGTGATAGCCACTTAGCGACCACAACATCATTCTCGTGTTTGCAAATGCCAATCTTCGGCTGTTAAGTGTCTTCACGAGTTCGTTGACAACACAGGTGCAAAAACCAGAATTAGGCGGTGTCACTGGCCGTTCTTTCAGGGGAGGAGGCACAGGCATATTGTATTTGGAGCTAAGCTCGAAATAGGACTGATTCATTTCACGCCGACGTAAGTACTGTGAACTAAATTATAGGTGTAGTGGAAAAAGCGTCGGCGTCGCCCCATCGGCCGAGCGGAGCCAAAAGTGTAGACGACCATGAGTTGTCGCAATCCGGAGGACATGGCTACAGCAACATGGCATATGGCGTTGTCTGCGTACGCGGAAGGTTTCTGTGGTGTCTATGGTAGCTTTGTCGATTAGTTTTTGTGAGTGTCAAGTGCTTGGCATTGTGATTATTCATAGGTTCCAGGCTTGTCGCTAAGCAATGGAAACGACCACTCCTGCAAACTTCACCTAGACATTCCCAGGGCTAATATTTACAAGTTTTCACCCTTGCAGCTCGCCATTAAAAATTGGAACATGTTACCAGAAGCCGTCGTCACGATAACGGACCCTCAAAAATTCGCCGAAGCTGTTAATGGTTACCTGCACCTGTGATACGCGCACCGAATCCATTTTTTTCTCTTATGGCATTATTGTATTCTGTTGCTTGCCAATGTCCCCCCCCCTTTGTAATACCCCTCGTGGGTCTTAAGGGGAAATAATTAATAAAATGAATGAAATGAAATGAAGAGAAATAAGACGCATGCTTACCGCTAAGCGCAAAGATGCAAGACTGGGTTCCCCGGTTTTCACTACATTGCCCAAGTAAGCTTTAACCATTAACTTATAGACGTCGCAACACCTATAAAGCAGACATAAGCCACACTAATGAACCGCTAAGATCGAAAACAGACACGCCTGGCGCGGGCTTCGCTGGCAGAAGTGCTCCGGAATCGAGCGCTAGCGCTATCTGGTAGGTTCTACACGAAGCGCCCCACCCGGAGGCCGCCGTTTTTGTAGCGTGAGCAACACTGGCCGAGGTTGAGCAGTTTCGCGTGGCTCGCATAATGAGCCGTGCTCCGTGCTGCGCAAGCGCGAGGAGCAGTGACGTCATACGGCGCACAGCTGGCGCGCCGCGCGCTCCGCCGCCGCCGCGCGCGCCTCGCCGGTCTGCGCATGCGCGAGGAGCAGTGACGTCACACGGCGCACAGCTGGCGCGCCGGAGCCGCCGCCGCCGCGCGCTCCGCCGCCGCAAAGCGCGCCTCGCCGGTCTGCGCATTCCAGAGGAGTGACGTTATAGCCGCGGCAGACGCACTGGCGCCGCCGCGTGCCCAGCTGTCCGCCTCCGTTGCGCAGTAGCCAAGTGTGACGCTGCACCGGAGCCGCGTGATAGCGCCTCTCATTTTGTGCGCATAAGCTCACGCTACGTATATCCTGGCATAGCCGAGCTAGGCCACCGCAATTTTTCCACTGCTCTTATTCCATTTCACTGCAGCGTAAGTGGGCACTCAGACCAAAAGGCCCACAGTGAAATAGAAGAAAAGACAGAAGAGGCGCACGGTCCCGGACGGCGAACGGCAAACGGCGCAGTAATGCCGCGAATGTGAGCAGACCTCTGAGGAAGAAAGTCTACATGCTGTTATAATGGAGAAAAAGTGCTGATATAGTGGTGAAGAAGCGGATAGGATGGGCCCCTTATTTGGGCGTCATCCACCCGCGTTCAAGAGAAGCGCCAGGCGCGCCGAACATAATCTGGATGCTCCGTCGGATGGAGTGACATCACCTAAACGTATTTCTTGCAACATAGTGTATACAATAACGATGTAAAACACACCTATTATTCTAATAATAACTGTCGGGAGATTGCGAGGCTGCGTCGTACCTCTCATAGGCCCGTAGTTCTCAAGTTTTGAGCAGCGCTCCAGGCGAGCATAATAGAATATTTGGCTCGCGTTTGCGTCATTACGCTTCCCCATTACAATTTTTTATACTCCGTTCTCTCCGTTCCATTATAAGTGCCAGCGTAGCAGAGGCTACAAGAGCGAGTTCCGAGAATTCAGTGTCCCTGCCAAGCACGTGCGCTCGTGCAGTGCGAGCATCGCTCGGGGGAACGTGCATTTGCAAGTAGTTTTGGCTTCGATATCACGTAAAGTCAAACGTACGTGCTCGCGGAAGCATGAAAGAAAGCAATGCAAATATTAAAGCTGAGCCGCGAGCTGCATAATTTTTTCTTCTTTTATTTTAATTTTTATTTTCTCAGAGTTTTTGTTATCGCGCATCTACAGATGCCGACAGATGCTCGTATTCGAACGTGGCACTTGCAAAATCGAACGTTACATAGCCACCTGGATGGTGCAGCCATCATAACATGGTCGCGTCTTGCGAACGCGCTCGCGCCCCCTGCCTCAGAGCAACGGGCATATAGCCTAACTACACAGAGCGAGCTTGTGGAATCGCAAACGGATGGTTTTTCTTTGAAACTTTCTTTGAAACGCCAGCTGCTGCGCGCGCGGCAGTTACCGAAAACAAACCTCAAGACATTCATTGTGCTCAGTAGGTACGCGATTCTATTGAATCTCACAACACTTTGAATAAATTCTGAACGTGACGTCTATTAACTAGGGAGTGCGTACAATTGTGTGCCAAGAGTATAGAAAACCTGTGTGTGCAAATGCGTCGCACACTGAAGCACGTTTTTCACAATTGTTAAACGATGCTCTCAAGCGTTCACATCTTGTGCGAGTACTCGAGAATTATCTTTCTCGTAATATTGGTCGTCACGTTCATTGACATACAGGCGCAAAACTCGTAAGTGATATGATATTTTACAATTACGAAATAATATATTACTTGTCTAATTAATAATTTATAAACTGTAACGGCGTCAGAATGAAAAACGAAAGGCTAAATTATGGCTGCGCTTCGCAGCGCACTAAACGGATTCGACTGTAAGGTTCAGCTTTACGTGCATGTCGAGTGCGGGGAAATTGCGAGCGTGAGAAAAAATAAACCTGGGAGGGCGCTGGTTTCGTAGCTCGTTTGGGTAAGTTTGCTCCTAGAAACAAACGATCACGGGTCTTCCCGGTGTTAAATTTCAGCAATATTAATACTTCATCTTAGATGTGACGGCCTGGAGCTGAGCTGGTTGGTTTTACATAGCTTCCTTGAATACCAGCGGAACGTAAAAGAAACGCCTGAAGGAGAGAGAAAACAGAGGCACACATTGCTGGACTATCAACCATTTAATGAAAAACTTCCTCTACGGATAGTGTCGAGGAAAAGGAAGTTTTTCATGAAAAGTTTGATAGTCCAACAGTGTGTGTCTTTGTTTTCTCCTCTCCTTCGCTTTTCCTCTGCGTTCAGGTGGTATTCAAGGAAGCATGCCTCATCTTAAATCTCCAGTTGCGTCAGTAAAAGAGAATCGCCTAATTGCCGAGAAGCCAACGCATCAACGAATAAACGTACCCATCCTACTCATCAATGCATTTGCGTTCTACGAAGGAAGGCAAATGCGCAACAGTCCAAGTTCCACAGATGCGCCGGTCGTCCATACTCTAACTCGCTGTTCACATAGAAGTGCGCACTCAATCGGTAGTTAAGAACCGGTCATCAATAGCAAATACCCATGCATATGCCTGTGCACAATCTACACCTTGCAGGTAGCTCAAGGTTCAAGTGTAAACGTTATCTAGGTGTCGCGGCGCTCTGCTGCAAAATCTAATCGTAGGCGTCATCGTTGGGTCCAGCACTTTTGACGAATCCATTTGGTGGTACACAATGGGTTGGTATACAGTCCATATGTGCAAATAATTTGATATATATATATATATGTATAAGGAACACGGGAGGGCGCCACGAGAGCGCACGACACGAGAGCGCCGACGGCAGAGCGCGCAACAGGAGAGCGCGCTCTGCCGTCACGAGGGGGCGTGTCATTCGAGCGCGCGTCACAAGAGCGCTGAACAGCAGCAGTCACTGAGCTGACTTTTTCTAGTGGCAGAACGTACAACTATCGAATCCCTTTCTCTGACGTAACTTGGTAAACTGTTACGCGACAGCCAGCACTGCACAATATGTGAGTGCAGCTTCATATTTCGTCATCAAACATAGGAACGAACCAGATTGATTTCAAGCTCATTCCAAATTCGACGTTTTCCCGACGTTTGCCAGAATTAGACATGATATTGATGTAACACCTGCGTGCACGGCAGACTCCTGCAGCTTTACTCTCTAGTAAAGAACTAAAATGGAAAAAAGCTTCTCGCCACGACCGACTTTTTTTTTCACCCATATCGATATGTGAACCAAATTCTTGTTTCCGGGGGACAAAAATGACAAGTAGAATTGTCTCGAGAGCGAATGCAGTGACCAATTTCAAAACAGCACTCTATGAGCGGCAGCGATGACAACTGTTTGGTAATGACTTCCCCACAGGTACGCATACTCAGCCAATTAAGCGACACCAAGCGTTCGAAATGCGACTTCCTTTGGTGTCAAAATTTCAGCTCCGTGAAAACACGTGTTTAAAGACCCCAATATCCAACATTCCCAAGGCTCGCACATGCGCATTCGTGGCGCGTGCTCGAATGACATGAGCTCTTATGTCGCGGCGCTCTCCTCATGTGCGCTCTGGTGTCGCGGCGCTCTCTCTCCCGTCGGCGCTCTATAGTGTGGTGCGCTCTCGTACTATATAGCCAAGGAACACATACGGGCGGCCATGGTTTATCTAGGATATGTTGGTCAACACCTAAGCAGGGTCATTTTATACCAAAGGAGACGCGGCAATATTTGTCATACCTGGAACACGTACGAAAAAACTAAGTTGGATAAAAAAGCCCCTGAACTCGAAGAACACCATTTTTTTATATAAATTAGTTTAGCTGATAATATACCCTAAATTTTTGGAATTTCCATAGAACTTCTATAGTTAAGAAAAACATTGTGAAAAAAATTGCTTGACACACAAATAGACCATTTGCTGTATTACCCAAGCATCAAGGAGAATGCAGGGATCGGTGTTCCACGCGCGACACGCGCACGCCTTCCCCGTATAAAAGATTCGAAGTAAATAACCAAAATAAAGCGTTGACGAACGCGCGTGAAAGATACAATTTGTTTTAGGTGTTTGCTTTAGAAAAGTTACTACTGCTGAGGCCAGCACGTGCGGCGCGTGGAACACCAATCCCTGCATTCTCCTGGATGCTTGGGTAATATTGCAATAGGTCTATTTAGGTGGGCGTCTAGATACCTAATAATATGTCCTATCCTACACTAAAATACGAACACTGAAGGACGCAATTTTTAGTCCCAATAGGAGGCCCGAAAAGCAGGGATTATGAGATTTCTTTATTTTTTAGTAAACGTGGAGTTGGGTGTTAGCTACAATACTTTTTCCTCAGTTATAGAACTAATAATTGAATTGCATGTTTTAAACTTTGAAAGCCTTGTTTTGTAGCGTTTTAATAAATAAAAGAAACAGTTGGTGTAGAAACGGCCTTATTGAGAGCCAGAAAAACCAATGGAGGTAACGGTGCCCGCAACATTCGAAATAGCCAAAAGTTTAATCCACTTCATATGCTCAACATACAAAAAAATGACTTCTTGTTGTTGCTGAGAAATTATCTTTTCAATACGGGCTTCCCCGACCATACCTCCATGCGCCCGCCCCGTAGGCGACGCACGCCGGAGTTCGCAGTCGCAAGGTCTTCAACGCTCCCCTGAAAACACTCCTTATTCAATTGAAGTGGACGTTATCCTCACATCTACGCGTCCGTATCCTCGAAACGTAACGAAATGAACAGGCATGGGCATTATCGAAGATACATGTATACTCGATACTATCTTTCGATACATTTTGTGTATCGGTATTAGGTATCTCTTGCCAGAAGTTAAAGTATCGCTGTATCGGTATCGAAAATACATATTTAGTGTGTCGTGTATTTTCACGACATTCGATACTCAAAAAAAAAACACGAAAAAAGGATGTTCCGCAGATTTTCAACCTGCTGTGATTATAACTTTGAGCCAGAGGCGCTCGCTCAGGCAGTTGCACATTGAAAGAAGGGGTGGGATGGAGTTTTAGCGCTTGAAGGTAGAAGGGAGAGCAGGGGGGACGGGGGAGATTTCGCGGCGGGTCCGGGTTAGGCCGCATGCACCGGTTAGCTCGCTCTCTGTTGTGCAACACATGCACACACACATACATACAAAAAAAAGCGTCGGTTGCTGCTGTTCTTCGCCCCTATTTCAAGTCGCGGTGGTTGCCAACAGAAATGGAAGACATGCGCCGTCATGCTCAGGTGCTTACAGAACAAGTTGTTGACTTTGACAGCACGTCAAAGGTCACCCACTCTTCCACACGCACGTCAAATGGATCATCCGCGCCGACAGCGTCAAATGCATCAACTGACGCATTATTTTCGTTTGGAGAAGCAAGCGCTACAACAAGCTGTAGTTCTCAAGAAGAACTAGTTAACTTGAGGTCTTGACTACCTTCAGGATCCTCGAGTCGACGTGGCTATGCTTTACTCTTATCCCTTGATAAAAGCCACTTTCATGAAATACAGCACGGCAACAAGCTCACTCCTAAGAAGAGAAATATCATAGGAATTGAAGTAAGAATTAATATGAAATATTTAAAAACTTGATATGCGACCTATAAGAACTGATATGAAAAATATAAAACTGATATGCAGCATACAAGTTCATATGTGGTTCAAGTGAGAACTTATATGGCAGTCGTATCAGAATTTGGAATGTCATGTGCTGCCGAAATGAAAATCGATACGACATCCACATATTGCGTATCAGTTTTTAAGGCATATTATACGAATTCATCTGTGGACCATTATGTAATGTTCAAGCAAGAAGAGATATGCACTCTTTTATATTTATCAGTCGATGAAAACTCATACCGGGGCCAAGCCTACAATTTTATCGTCGTTATCACATCGCCCACTTCACATTCACCATACTCCGCACATGCGCAGAGCATAAATAGAACGTGTTTTCAGGAGAACACTCAGACCTTGCGGCGGCGTCTTATACCTTTGACGCCTCGCTGGCAAACGCCTGCGTGCGTCGCCACGAGGCGGGCCTCCTGGAGCAGAGACCGGAAAGACTCCTCATTCAAAAAATATTTTTTCCAACAAAAAATAAAAAATATTTTTTTTGTTGCGATGTTGAACAGATCAGGTGGATTGAACTTTTGGCTATTTCGAACGTTGCGGGCACCGCTGCCCACGTCGCTTTTTCTGGCTCTCAATATGGCTGTTAATGCATAAACTGAACAATTTGTCATTTAATTAGATGCAACAAAACTAGGGTTTGAAAATTGAATACAAGCAATTCAATTGTTAGTTTTAAGAGAACAAAGAAAATAATTAATGTAGCCAATACCCAACTCCGAGTTCACTTAAAAAGATAATGGTGTCATGTAAAGTCTCGTCTTCTGGAGCTCCTATTTGGACTCAAAGTGGCGTTTTTCAATGTTTGTATTTTAGTGTAAGATAAGAAATAATGTGAAGTAATTACGGGCCCACCAAAGTTTGTGTGGTACGCCACCGTTTATTAACAGTGTTTTTATTAACTACAAGGTTTTTATTCAAATTCAAGAAATTTAGAGCATAATATCAACAAAACAAAAATTTATTTTTTCACGAAAAATGTTTTTTTTACTTCAGAGGTTTTTTAATCTTAAATTATTTTTAGTACATACCCCAGGCATTAAAAAAATGCCGCGTCTCCTGTGGCACGCATTGACCCAGCAGCATTTCGTCAAGCGAAAAGATCGCCCTACCGCTGCAACGGGACCTAAGCAATGTGCAATGTTTTTCTTCTTTTCAAGGTACGTTCGGGAGCTGTCAATAACCATCTGTAAGCCCATTTGATCTAATTGTTCATTATCGATGTGTAAATTTTTCTTCCAGCCCGTTTAACATGAGTATTTTACTGATTCGCGGTTATCGTTCAAGCTGCGGGACATCAGTAGTTAGAACATTGACAGAACGAGTGAGACGCCACACGGTGATTAACCAAAGGCTGGCTCCGAGAACCCCTAGAAAGCAAGGCTCGGGTCTTTATGAATGTTATGAGGTAAATGTACACGAGCCATAACTCCAATTCCGCCGGGGTTTTCGCTGAAATAGAGCCAAGTCGAGTGTTTCTGCGGCTTCCGGTCGGCTCCGCCAAAGCTGGCGGGGCGTGATCTCAATCGAAATCTGGAATCGGCACTGCTCCAAAACGACGAGCGAAAGACATCGGGGTTGATCCCAAACACCCAGTGGCAGACGTGCGCACCAAGTCGATTCCAGAGCGTGCCAAAACGACGAGTGGAATTCGCCATCAGAGTACAGACGGACCCCTAAGTAAGCGTGTTCTATAAAATGGCTGGTTAGACTGCTTCACATTTACACCTCGGCATGTTTAGAGTTTTTCAATGTCGAATCCCGGGAGATATCAAGTGCAGAAATAGTGGGAGCTAGCAAGTGCAGTTTCTTTTCGGTAGATTGTCTTCACTCCTGCTGACACTTTTATCGGCGGCGATTCTCTCAATGTTGACTGCGTGTTTCGATGGTTTGTCATGGTGTAATTTTGGCACGTTTCCCGGACTCCCATTAAACCGATTCACGAAAATCCGCGCTTCCAAGATGTAGATGGTTCCTCGTTGTCCTACAGACGAAAGTGGCAAATATAATATGCCCCTGGATCGTAATTGTCCCAAATAGCAGCAAAATTGCTTAGACGTGTGAAAATGACTCTTCGTACCTATCTGCTCCAAACAACCTACACGCACGCGAAGTAAAATTGTGCTCGTAATCTGCATTAAATATGTCGTTCTGTTGACTTGATTTTGCAGTTGTTGGACTCCCTGAAGGAAGATCAGGTTTGAACACCATACAATTCATTCTCTTTTATACTGTGCAGATGTAGTCACCGCCCCTCATATGCACAGTAAACTTGGTAGTACAATCGTCTCAGACGTGACATTATATGAAAACCTCATTTTTGCGCATATTTTTGCAGATTGCCAAGTCAGTTCCTGTTACCAAGTGTGTAAGAGGGCAAAGCCAAGCTTTATCCTGTTGCGAGCAGTTTGCAAAGGAAATGACTGCCAATGCGCACTCAAGAGTCGTAAGCGATATTACATTTAAGCATGTCAGTGTAATTTTTGGTTTACTGCAGGGGTATGCGACTATTTGAGTTTCAAATTCGAATCATATAGTGACTGTCTAAATAATTCGATTCGACATTCGGATGCATAGTATTCAAGTTTTTTTTACTAACTGGATTCATCAAATATTAGTACTGTTCAGGAAAGCTGTTCATGTGTGAAATATTCTGTACAGGTTTGATCCAACTCAAGCCTGTAACACGGTGTAAGATACACAGGGTGTTTCTGCGAAAGCTTACAACAATCTCTAAAACTATGCTGTTTGAGGTAAAAAGAAACTCTGCGGGAAAAACAACCAGTCTTGGCGGATGTCAAGGATGATTAAAACATACTAATTAGCAAGATACTTACCTAAAATGTATTAATCATTTTTAATTAGTGAACAAAAACACATTGTTCAATTGAGAAACTTGCTAACCATCATCATAAATAACCAAAACAAATCTTTTTGAAAGGTATAAGGCAGGGGCAGCATTTTACGGCGTTCTGAAAAAGAAACGCTCAGTTTGGACGCGTTTCTTGGTTGGGTCTCTTATAGGAGCGCATCTTTGCGCCCGCGGTCCCGCTCCCTGGTGGTCACGGCGCGAAGCCCCGCCTCGCCTCCCATGTAGGATGGAGGGAAGCATAGCGCACGCGTCTTGCGTGCCTCGGCAACTGCGGTGCAGTACCGCGGGCGCAGAGATGCGCTCCGATAAGAAAGCGAAACCTTGAAACGCATCCACAGTGAGCGTTTTTACGGAACGCCCTAAAATGCTACCCCTGCCTGACTTATTTGCAAAAAGAGTTGATTTAGTGGTTTACGATGATGCTTAGCAATTTTCTCGGTTTGACCATCAGTTCATTTTCGCGAATTAAAAAAAGAATTAGTAAATTTTAGTTAATTATCTTGCTAATTGGCATGTTTTTGGTCCTTGAAGTGCATTAAGGCTGGTAGTTTGTTCCCGCATGGAGTTTCTTTCTATCTCGAAGAGCATATTTTTAGGGATTTTTGAAATCTTTCATGAGAAAAACCCTGCGTATAGGTGAGGACACAGAGCACGGCGAACGCTGCGACGCGATTAACCAAACGAGGTCCTCTTCGCGAGCGCCTGAGTAGCGTCTCCGCTGTCCAGACGGTGCAAAGGAAGAAAAAAATAAAAAATAAAACAAGAAAAAAAGTGTCTCTTCTGAGCGCGCACTTCTTCCGCTCGGAGCGTCTGTTTTATCAAAACTTTGGATTGGGCTAGTTGGTTCATTGCGATCTAGAGGACTTAAAGGCGCAAAAACACGGACGACGAAGAGACACATAGAACACGCCAGTTGAGTCCATGTTGTATGTGTCTCTTCTTCGTACGTTTTCCTTTTTTCTTTCTTTTTTTTTCTTTGTGCACTTCTAAGTTTTGTACACTGTCGCTGGCTTGAATAACGCACCAGAGATCTCTCCGCTTCAACATGTTCATCCAACATGTTCATAAGACAGGCATTAATTGACATCTATAGTTGCCCTATACCGTACATATAACGTATGCATGTCCGAAATAAAATAGTCGGCGTAATTTAAAAAACGTTGCTCTAAAACGGCTTTCATGTGCTAAGCTTCTAAGCGATTCACCAAGCTATCAAAGCGCGCGTTAAAATTTGAAACTCTTAAGTTATTTCCCTCACTTTGGTCTTTCAAGTACGAGAGAGACATTAGCTATGATGGTTGGGGTTTTCAAACATCTGCTTAAACGGTTTCTTTTTTTTTTAGACGTAGAACTGCGTTTTTATCGCACTTGGAAGGGTGTGTAAAGTTAGGAAGTCGATGTCACGAAAACTTGGTCACGGAATGCCACAAACACTTGGCCACGGAATGTCACAAAACTTGGCCACAGAATGTCACGGAAGTGACGTCACGCACGTAACACTAATTCTGAAGTTAATGATGCGATAGCATTGTTTAGCGACTTCACCCGGTTTTCGCGACACGGAATCTGACCTCGAATGCACCATGCGTATGCGCCGCGCATGCGCAGGCACAGCGCGTATGCGGAGGCGCCACGCGGCGGAGCGGCGGCTCCGCATCCGCAAGACGTACGCCTACGCAGGACGTCCGCATACGCAGGCGCCGCGGGTATGCAGACGTCGTCCTCCACGTCGCCTTAGAGGTCGTCCGAGAGGTCGTTTTAAATGTCGTCTTTGACGTCGTCCTCGACATCATCCTGAACGTCATTCTTGAGATCGCCCTGGAGGTCGTTCTAGACGTCGTTTTTGACATCGTTCTAGACGTGATCCTAAAGGTCGTCCTTGAGGTCACTCTGGAGGTCATTAAGACGTCGTCTTTAACGTCGTCCTTGAGATCGTCCTAGAGCTCATCTTTGAGATCGTCCCAGAGGTCGTCTTAGACGTCGTCCTCGTCGCCGTCCTAGCAAGCAGATACACCCGCGCCTCTCACACAAGGAGCGGCAGTACGCACACATTCACATTTAAGCCAAGACTAAGAAGCAATAGACCTTTCCGGAAGTATGTGGTGTCTGCTTTACGCATTGTGACGTTCAGATGTACGGCACCTGAAATTATCCAAGAAGCGAAGACGAAACTGATGTTGGTTTCACAGTTCGTGATTTCAGAATGCAGAGAAGGCGGAAGGAAAGCAAAACAGAGTTTTGTAATAACCTCCTGTTCCGTTCGCTTAATTTTTTTTTTAACTGTTAACGATGAGAAAGAATGAATCGTGTCGCTACCAGGATATATGAAGCGTTCGAGCCGTCACGAGCGTACATCCTAACAGCCCCACAATTCCCCTCGTTGCGAGGTCTCCTGGGATTTTCCGGAAAAGTATATTACCGGTTTGAGTTGAGCTAGTTGGTACAAGGTCAATGTTAGGGGTGAAACAACTTCAACAGTAAACTAGAGACAGAAGATTAAACGATTGCAAAGAGATGAAGTAATCCTTCAATTACAAAGTGACGCGCTGCAGTCTCGCTGACGTCAATGATTGCGTCGTCAACCATTCACAAAATGAAGTGTTTACTCAAAATTTGCGTCATGGTCTTCACAGTGAGCTGCGTCATGAGTCTCGTGACGAATGCTATCGCAATTCATAGACAACAAACGATAGTGGTTTCTGCAGCCAATTTCCAGCTCTTCAGATCCAACTGTAGTTCTACAGAAATTTATGCAGCATTGTAAACCTATGCACCGCCGAATGTTTTAGTCCTGGGCAACGCGTCTTAAATTTGATCGCTAATACATTGGTCCCAAACTGTTTTAATTGCCTTATTTGAAAAAAATAAATGTGGTCCTGCAGCAATCGTTGCAAGAGTCTGGCTACCCCTCACAATCATTGTGAGAAGGTGCACTCAAGATGTGGTAACTTGAACATATAAGGGCGCTAATAATATCTACGTGCTACAAAATATCTATAAATGAAAATGGCATTCATAACGACGTATATTTTATAATTATATTCAAACTGAAATCGTCAATGTACACTGTTTTGAAAATCTTCAATTGCATAGACTAAGGCAAAGCTTTCAGTGTTCTAAACAAAATGTATTAATGGGCTTTTATGTTTCTCAACCGAATAATGTATGTCTACGATATAAATATGTTCGAAATATCAATCCAGTCTTATAGAATATTTGTTTCGATCTTTGTTAACGACAAACATTTCTAATCCAAGCGTGATTACTACTTTGCTATGTTTTTCGTGAAACAATTATCAATGTGATTACGAACATTTCTTTTCAGCCTGCACGTTCGAAAAATGCGTAAATAAGTGCATGTCGAACAGAAATCACAGAGTTAAAAACGCCGCGTGTGTCAAAAACAACTGCGTGTGCACCTTCGAAAAACGTGAGTCACATTGGCGTTTACTGCGCGTACCTATGTCTGTGGCTCACCAAGGTATAGCAACGAAAATAATTCGTTTGACTATAGAGGATATTCACTGGACGCCATTCTTAAGTGCGATGTTTAAAGCGCATGCTCAAAACGAGCGCACATTTATAGGCTGCTAAGACCGACAATTTTGATGGCGCGTAATGCACGTTGCAAAAGAACTGTGGAAGCTCGCTGTCAGCACGCGCTCAGCAGTTGCGCACACAGCTATGGCCACCAGTCAATACTCCCTATACATCGTTTCCACAAGGCAACGTTATTAGATTAGCTCAGTTACTGAACTGCTCATAGACGCTGCATCCACGAGCAGTACCCCCCCCCCCTCACTCACCACAGAATCGCCTCACGTCATACGACGCACCGGACGGCTGCTATGGTAACTACAGTGTATTCTATGGAAAACGTACGTTTCGAAGCCCAGCGTCTAGATGGCGTTCCACTGTACTCTATAAAACACACAGTTCGTAAACGAAAATCTAGATGGCGCTTCTAACGACGTTCTAACGACATCGCGTGCAAGGCACTACTTCCAGCGCCTATGGTGGGATCCCGTATCGAGCAAGCACTCGGTTTTACTGAGGAACACAACCATATAGCCTGCTCTAAGCGGTGACTCGAGACATGGTGAAGACTCATCGGTGACGCTAGTGGTTTACTGTTTTGTTTTAGTTTTTGGCGCGTCTATACCATAGACTCTCGTTGCAAAGAGATTGCGCTGCAAATATATATACATACATACATACAGGTGGACTGATGTGAGTGAGGGGGTACCCCTTCCGCGGGAGTTCCACAACTAAGGTAATTTAGTAATTCTGAAGGTTTCCAGCTGAACGTAGAGGGAAAAAACTAAGGAGTGGAGAAAAAGAGACACACACTGCTGGACTATCAACCATTTACTAAAATTCTTCTTTCTTTTTTTTTTTTGTTCTACGGGAAATTACGTTCAAAGCACCTTAGGAAACATCATTGCAAATCATCAATGAGGGACTTGAATGCCTGGCTAGCTTACGCAACCCGGACACTCCAAAGATGACATTTGCCTCAACGGTGCAGGAACTACGTCGCAAAGACCTAAGGCTGTGCCTTTCCGACAAAGAGGGAGGATTTGTAGTCCTTGATGTGGGGTCGTATGGAGAAAAAGCCGAACAAGCCATTACGAAGAACTTCAAACAAGTAGATCCAAAACAAACTCTATCAGCAAAAAAAAAAGCCATCCTAAAATTACTCGAAAAGGAACAATGCAGAAGCCTCATCACCAAAATCAGAGGATCGAAACAAGGTGAATTATGTGTCTTTTTCTCGGCAAAAACACACAAAAATGATGTTCCTCTTCGCGCCATCGTATCAGAGAGACAAGCATGGCAAAGTAATGTGTCACAGGTTTTGGCGAAGATTCTATCACAAGTTAAAGTAAACGACCCCTTCAGAATACCAAACTCGGACCGAGTGATTTCCTTTCTTCAGGAAAAAGAATGTGAAATTGTTTCGGGTTTCTCCTTAGATATCCAGGACATGTATTATTCGATTCCCCATGCCGCTCTCCTGATGATCCTCCGAACAACCATCGAGGAGCAGGGCCTTCAATGCTTCCAAAATGCAGCTGGTATGAGCCTCGATAGCTTCTTGGAGCTTCTAGAAATCTACCTCACAGCGACTGTGGCATCACACCAGGAGCAACACTATGTACAGAAAAGTGGAGTCTGCATAGCATCCCGAGTAGCCCCATACTTGTGCGATTTGTACCTTGCAGCATGCGGTAAGAATATCCAAGAAAATCTAAAAGATCAACGCATCGAGGCCATTTTCCGGTAGGTAGATGACTTTCTCATACTGTGTAATTCTGGTGCAGACGAGCCGAACAACAGGTGTTTAGATGGTGTCATACGCACCTTTAAACACAGCTGCCCAGGACTATCTTTCACCCAGTAACTTCCGATAAACCAGTCCATACGGATTCTGGATCTCTCCTTGGAGTTCAGAAATACCCACGTGTGCTGGATGTGTGAAGCCCGCTCATGTAAAGGATTCCTTCCAAGCAACTCGGAACACTCAAAAACTGTAAAACGAGGGTTGGCCACCAAAGCTCTCGTCTCGGCATTACAAAAATCTTGCCCCCATAGAGTCGGCCACAGTTTTCAAAAAGAGCTCTGTAGGCTTCAGGACTCTGGTTACGCAAGCTCACTCCTAATACCGGTATGCGAGAGCCTCTGCAAGCAAATGCGGCAAAAACAGGAAAACAATGCACAATCAACGAAAAAGAAGCCCCCAAACCTCTTGTGGTGATGCCATACATCCACGGGATAACGCATCGCCTAAGAAAGATCGCCGGCCGACAAGGCGTACAGGTCGTATGCTCAGCCCCCAACAAGGCATATGCCATGTGCCGTAAGGTGAATTGTAGGAATGACCAAAATCAGAGGTCCACCTGTGGCATCGCGCACCGAACACCGTACGCCCCGTGCGAGAAAGGAATTGTGTACAGTATTCCGTTGCCATGTGGCAAATGCTACATAGGACAAACTGGGCGGTGTATTAACGACCGCACCAGAGGAGCATGCAGCTTCCGTTGGCGCATTAATGTCAGCTGGCCATCTTCCGGCGCATTGTCGAGTATGCCAATGTGCTCCTGATTTCGAAAACATTACCATCGTCGGAAAACACAAAAAACCAGCTTGCAAGGAAAATCCTAGAATCTCTGGTTATTGAGGCGCACGGGGATGACTGCGTGAGTGCCGCCTCCATTACGCTATTTCCGAAAGAAAAACTATCTTCTGGGAGCGCCCCAAGTGAGAAACCAAGTCAGGGACATGTGAACGCTAGCCATCAAATATCATACCGAAGAAGTTACCCCTGGGAACTCAATAGTATAATTCATGAAGGTAGATGAAAAGAGGAAAAAAAAAAAAGAAGAATTTCAGTAAATGGTTGATAGTCCAGCAGTGTGTGTCTCTTTTTCTCCACTCCTTGGTTTTTTCCCTCTACGTTCAGCTGGAAACCTTCAGAATCATGTCATACCAACCAGCTCAGCTCCAGGCAGTCACAAATCATCATCATAATCATTTATTAAACCTTGAAGGCCCTTGCGGGCATTACACAAGGTGGTAGTAACTGCTGAAGAAACATTATATAAAGGAACAAACAAAAAAGTGGGTTACATGCTGGAAAACATTGTTATATAAAGCAGCAAAAACAGAAAAAAAAAGAAACACTTCAAAACATTTTTAGGAAAAAACAGCTGATGAAACAGAAAAATACGCAAATAAAACATTTCTATAAACACGAGTTGACTTTGCTATTAGTGCAAATGCAGATGGATGGTCAGTTGGGATATGAATGTATTATAATCTGTCTGGGTCACGATACTGTTAGGCAGACTATTCCAGTCCGTTATTGTGAATGGCAAGGTGGAGTTAAGAAACGAAACTGACGAGGCGAAAATTGGACGAACTTTACAGACGTTATCAATGCGAGGAAATATGGGAGTGGCTGGGGATATTAGTGAAGTTCTGATGTCATGGTTATGATAGTAAATCTTGTGAAAAAGAGACAGGCGTGATAATTTTCTTCTGGATGAGGTTAGCTTTCATTCGTAAAGAAGTGATGCTGGTGTCTCGTGAGTAATCTGAAAAAATGAATCTGATTGCGCAATTTTGAAGTGCCTCTATGTTTGTTATCAATGAATGTTGCCAAGGGGACCAGATGGATGACGCGTATTCAAGTTGCGCTCTTACGAGTGTAGTGTAGGCTAGTTGTTTAACTGATGATGGTGCTAGTTTTAGATTCCGTCGAAGATAGCCAAGAGAGCGGTTAGCATTAGACAGGACGTGTGTTACATGCGTGTTCCATGAGAGATCGTCAGATAAGTGAACACCCAGATATTTGTAAGATGGACACTTGGTAACCACCTGGCTGCACATGGTGTAAGTGAAAGAGAGAGGACTATGAGCACGCGTGAAGGAAACGAGATTTGTTTCAGAAAAGTTAATTGTCATTTTCCACTGTTTACACCAGTCGGCTATTACGTTAAGGTCAGCTTGTAGAGGTTATGTTATCGTTCAGGTTAGATATAGATCGGTAAATTACGCAGTCATCAGCAAAAAGTCGAATACAGGATGTTATGCGATATGGTAGGTAATTTACAAATGTTAAAAAAGCAGAGGTCCGAGAGCACTGCCCTGGGGGACTCCGGATGATACAGGAGAATAAGCTGACGACTGGTTGTTAATCACAGTATGCTGAGTACGATTGGTTAAAAATTGTCCTATCCATGATGTTACGAGTGGATGAATGTGAAGCTGATTTAGCTTGAGCATGAGTAAACTGTGGGATACCTTATCGAATGCTTTAGAAAAATCAGTGAATATGGCGTCTGTCTGTATGTTATTATCGATGTTACTGTGTATTTCATGAACAAGTTGTACAAGTTGTGTTTCGCAAGAATATGATTGTCTGAACCCGTGCTGGTTTGAAAAGAGGATGAGGTTATTTTCGAAATGCTTCCTGACATTTGAATATATTATGTGCTCAAGTAGCTTGCACGGGACACTGGTTAGAGATATAGGACGATAGTTTGATGGTGAAGTTCGATCCCCCGATTTGTGTATGGGGACCACTCTGCCAATTTTCCAATCTGTAGGAAGGTCGCCAGAAGACAAAGATTGCTGGAAGATAATTAACAGAAAACGAGCTGAGTGTAATTTAGTGTTTTTCAGTAATTTGGAATTAATTTTGTCGTCCATAAGGGCAGAGCCATCTTGAATGTCGTCACTTTTGGTATGCGGTAAAACACCGTTTTGATCTCTCCGCGCCGCTGGAAGGTGTTTACGAAAAATGCATGATTGTCACACATTCTCGTTTTGCCTCACCTATATTTTCTCGCATATTCGAAGTTGAAATGTTTTATTATTTTTTCGCCCGGCATACCAGAAACAGAACCCACGTGGCTGAGAACGACAAGAAACAGAAAACGCCTATACTCAGCGTCAACTATTAAACTCTATCTCAGGAGTTGTGTGCAGCAAAGGCAAAGGCATAAGCGCTGGCACATGTCTTTCAGATTTTATTTAGTTACGCGAGTGCTCGAGAAAGGAAAGCACATCAGAAAGTCACGTGCTCGCGCCTGTGCTTTTTCGTCTGCTGCACGCAACTCATGAGATGGAGTATAGATGCTACACTGTCAAGGCTAGCGTAGCGTTCACAATGCTGCAGCCCCGCACTGCTGAGCATGTGGCTTCTTGTTGCGTCTCAATCGCATGCGCTAGCGCACTTCGACGGAATTCAGAGCACTGCGGAAGCTACACTAGCCTTGACAACGTAACATAAAATAGTTGACGCCGAGAATAGTTTTATTACAAGACTATGAAAGTTCTTCCATCACTTTAACTTCACAGTCTGAGCAACACTATGCAGCGTCAATACTACAGAAAATATTCCTCTGCATTGAGACCTGCGGGTAATGGTGTTCATGTGGCATCAGTGTTTTATTATTCATTTAAGGCTTTGTGCATCGGTACGAAAGTAGCGTGCAACCTCTATGGGCTGTCGACACTACACGAATGTTAATTGGTCTTCCAGTTTCTCGTGCCCAATATCAAAATCTGAGTGAATAAAAAGGCGCGAAATAAGCGTAAACCTTGGTGCCGGCTGCACCCAACCTGCGGCTGCAGACAGATTACAGCTTTGTCCGGAAAAATTAATAACCACCACAAATTCAAAAAAAAAATCTGATAAGTTTAAAGATTGGAAACGATGCACGTGGAGGTACAGTGTCGGTTGTTTCTAAACTTTGTTTTATACGAGGTATAAAACGAAGTATATACTTTGTTTGAAGTTGAACAGTGTACAACCACAGCCTCCTATATACAAAGCCTGGCAGATCGCCACGAGAAGCGGCCGCCGAAATGTAGAATGTGGAGCGGCAGACAACGGATGAGAGGAGAGCCACGGTACTGGCGCCTTGCTGCGGCGAGACGCCGAAACACACTTCTCTCGAGCGAACAAGTGTGTTTCGGCTCCTCGCCACCGCAAAAGCTATGCGCTGACGTCCAAGTTCCCGAGAAATGGCTCTTTGATGCTCTGTGCTACCAAATCCTCGCGCTCCAAATCTGCGACCGGGTACTCTATGGCTCCGTCGTCGAACTGCCAGGCTTTATGAGTCAAGAGGCGGCTATGGTACAACACTGTTCAAGCTACTGACGTGAGTGCGTAGCTTCATCTAGCCTCTTGTTCCCACCAGAGCACGTGCCAATGCAATGCTAAATGAAGACATTGGCTCGAGCCATCGGCTATGACAGTGCTGCAGGCCAAGTCCTAAAAAACGGTACATTGGTTTCGCAGTCGCTCGACGTGCTTAGTACCCGCCCTTTTAAATTTTATTGTGCAAAAAATTATTCTTTATACTTTAGCTATCGTTACGACCTCATTTCGTGCTTAGTCGCCAAGATGGATGCATACACAGTACGTGCGTGTGTGCATGTGCCGAGCGCTACAGGTGGTAGAAACCGGTTGATGCGTCGCCGGACTTTGTAGATCGGCTGGCTCCGACCTTTAGATAGCCAAAGAACTCTTAGGAAAGCGAACAAAAAGGTAGTCACTGAAGAGAGTAACTCAAAAGACGACGCGCTTCGTCGACGGAGGGCGATTGGGCGGCCAGACGAGTAGCGACCTGGAGACAGAGGGAAGAGAACCAACGTGGACGCAGTGCAAGCTACAAGACAACAGCAGGACTGTGAGTGTTCGTCGGCCGTGTCTTGAGACCCTTCGAATCTCATCTCAAACTGCACCTCCCGCCTACAAACTGCCACCTCCATTTTGCTCCCTCAACTTTAACCTTAATTCCTCACAACACTTCAGTTGTTTGCATTGTTTATTTTTGCGGGTGTCCGCGGGTACTGTTTGTGCTTGTGACCGAATAATCATTTTACCGGGCGTCCGTGTGTACATTATGGTGTTCATCATTTGCCTTTCATCATAAACTTGATGCGCGACGGAATGTTGGGCACTATCTCTTCTCAACGAAGAATCCTATCAGGTGTGCTTTGACCTTCCTACCCCACAAACGTACGTCCCAATGTATAACTATGATAATCCTTGGAGAGGTCGAACAAGGGGGACAAAGGACAAATACCAATCTCCAAACACAGCTATGTAACTGGTGCGCGACGGACACAATCCGCCTGGCCCTGGTATCGAACCAGAAACCTCTCCACTTCCAGTGGAGCGCTCTACCAACTGAGCTAACCAGGAGTTAGAAGTCAGTAGGGTAGTTGGTTGCATTGTTTATTTCTGCGGGTGCCTGCGCAGAGCCGGTAAGGCCGCCTCTCTGCTCTTCACCCAGCTAGTCCCGCTTGCGAGTTTTTCCATCTTTAAGGGCTGAGGCCCTAGTTTTGCCGTTTCGGCCTGTGGCCCATGTGTCAAGTTACCCGTTATGGCGTGATTGCCTTCGGACGTAGTTTCCCTTCTTTAGAGTGATTTTGTGTATTGTGTTGCGTCGGCCCGCCAGCAACAAGTCGACGCTTTGAACACTGCATGCACCGGCTGCATCGTCGATTGGATCCCCGGCCTCGGCCTAGTCGGGATCGAACATGTATGACCTCCTTCAATCCCGGCGAAGGATGATTCGCACACCCTGCATGTCCCCTTCGGGCTGGCCGATTCGATCGAAGGGGCCACCACCCCATCGGCTGGATTGGCCAGAGAAGGGGCTCGGGCAGCCATCCTGCCAACCACTGCCCCAGCGCACAGCTCCGCGTCCCTCCATGACGGAAGGTGGATCGGTTCACTTAGATCGTCGAACCTCAGAAACAATTTCCGCTTGGGAGGGGCTGCCAGCCGCAAGAGCATCGGGCGGCAAGCGCTACGTGTCTCCACGAAACTACGAGACCATTGAAGATTTAAAAAGGCGAAAGAAAGGTATGAAAGACGACGAAACGAGTGAGAGCGCTGTCCGCTTGACTGAGATTGCTACGTTGACTCCAGTTAATTAAACGCGTTTTACTTTTTTTACAAACCGTGGACATCTTCATATTCAATATAACATTCTGGTGCCGAAACCCGGACTTCTCCCATCATATCGACCTGACCAGGAGGAAGGATCTTCACCATTAATGAAAAATGGAACGCGCGAAAGACAAGCGAACTAACTACTCAACAAGCTCTACAAACCCGTCTGCGAGACGAGGCAGGGCAACTGATCGTTACGAACCAGTTTAGCCTCTCTGCACAGTAAAGTTTGCATGGGCGGTTGAAGACATGCAACGTAGGCGTGCGAAAGCTGAACGCGGAGCTTGAAGCCTTGCTCACAGATGACCAAGTCACAGAAGAATTGGCTTCGGTAGCTGGATACGAGGATAACGCAGCAGCGAGCCTGGCGTGACTAAACTATCACATCGTAACACTTCATGCTCCAGCCCCAGCAGTTCAAACTGTAGGCCTGCCCACGACTTGACGCTCACTACGTGTCATGGCCGAGTTAGCTCTAGGCTTCTGAAGCTCGAGCTTCTATGTTTTGATGGAAGTGTCAGATGGCAGCCATTCTAGGACATGTTCTGTCACGCAGTCCACGAGAACAACTACCTGACAAACATTAATCAATACCACTCTTTGGAGACACCGCGAAGTGTACCGGCGGCCAAGGCCATGAAGGCATCCAACCAACCGAAGCCTCCAACGGTGATGCCGTCGAGATTTTAAAAATTAAGTTTGGCAACTCAAAGGTTCTTGAACAGCGCCACCCGGCCAACCTTGGGACACTGAGGCCATTCAAGCCCTCTGGAAACGTGGCTGCGCTGCGGAACCTCCTAGATAACGTCAAAATCAACGTGAGAAGGTTGAAAGCGCTAGTTCTGTCGGAGGTCTCGTACGCTGCAATGCTGGTCGAGGTCCTCAACAAAGCAATTCTGAGTGTGGCATGACCGTTCAATACGGCAAATGACGAAGCCTGCAAGCCAACCTCGCAGAGAGTCACTCATCGGAAGCAGAACTTCACCTGCCTCAGAATCACTTGCATATTGAGGTTGAAGCCCGCGAGAAAAGCGGGCTCGTTACAGTCGCGAGACGTAGCACTACACACGACACACGAAGCGGATGCAACAGTTCTGGGCCTTCAGCAGCGATTCTTTACTGCGACACAGCCGAACAGATAACTGAATGCCTCTTTTGTTGTTCGCCTGCACACATTACTGAGCGTCGCACGTCTGACATCAGCCTGCACGAAAAGAAAATCATCTGGCACGTCGATGTTTCACGTGTACAGCCAAAGAACATCGATCCAGAGAGTGCCACGGTATCATGCGCTGCTCACAATGCAAAGGCAGACATGCTATGGCTGTTTGCAACCATGATTAAAGGCCCAAGAAAGATGCCACTGAAAACTAGAACACCAGCATGCGTATGCAACCAACGAGTATCCGTGGGTGCACCGGAGGGACAGGTGCTTTTGCAAACGATTCGAGCCTGGCTGCTAAACGACACTCACTCTTGTTATATTATACGCGTCTTTGACAACGGAAGCAAAATAACATTTATAAGAGAAGATGTATCCAAGTTGGGCTTACGTCTCTCAAGAACAGGAGACTTAGTTATGCAAGCTGTTGCATGATCCAACGGAACCCCCAGGAGGAAGCTTAACTCGGTACAAGTGACCCTAATGAGCTAGTATGACCATTCCAAGCCTGAAATCTAAGCCATAGAAGTACCTTTCTTTTATATGCGATGAGTTGACTGAAACTCCAGCTACCCGGTGTTGTTGTTGTTTCAAACGTTACCTAAGGAAGAACGTTTCCTTGCTGACAGGTCAGTTTTTTCTGACCTTGAATACGAAGCAGGCATCAGCTGGCTTGTTGGATCGGACCAGATCTGGAAATTCTTCTTAAACGGAGCTTGGGTGGACCTTACAAGGCCCACTATCGTCCCACGGAGACATCTTCGCACGCGCTTTGGGCTTCCAACGAAATTATTGAGCAACAATGCTACCTATTTCTTGAGCAGGATATTCAAACTTATGTGCCGCATTGGGCATACAACAAAGATAGACGTTTCCCTATTATCCACGTGCTATCACAGAGTGGTCGAACAGGAATCCAAAATCGATGTCAATCACCCACACCGAACGTCACCGTCACTAAGACGCGAGGTTCCAAGAGCTTGAGTTCGCAACATCGCACAACTCTTAATCGACCTACTGGTTTCACGCCCGCGTGCCCTAATTTTGCCTGAGAATTAACCTTTCCCCTTCAGAAAACTTCCGACGCCAACGATGGAGGTGGTGCTCGCTCGTACAGCCAGTTTACAAGAAATCTGCGACCCAGCCTCGGGGATATCATTCGGGATGCCCGTGAAAATCTGGGCGTCGAGCGGCTGAAATTGCAGGCTGAACAGTACAACTGAACTCACCACGACGTGCAATTCGACGTAGGAAACTGGTGCTGCGCCGGACGCATCCACACAGTAACGCCGCCACAAGGCTCACGGCGTCTCTGGTCACTAGATGGTACGGCCCGTATCGAGTACGTGCGAAAGCCTCACGCCTCACGTACACGCTCGTTCATTGCCAAGTTGGTCGACCTACTGGACCTGCCCATATGTCACAGACCTAAAACGATATGACTCGGCTAATGAACTTTTCTCGCAGGTGGGAAGCGATGCCGGTTCAGGTTGTAATCAGGATGCCACCCACACCCGCGAAGACCGCCTGCGACGTCGGTGATAAAAACGAAGACTCAAGAAGATTTGCACACTAGGCTTAGCCAAAACGAGCAATTACCCCCTATCTTTAAATATTCGCCAGCGACTTTGTGATGAATGTACCTGACTGTGTTCTAGCGAGCTTACCTCACCTATCGTTGCATTCGTAAAGAAAGCTTGTCTGTAAACGAAAAGACTGACTCTGTGTTATCATTGTTATTTTTAAACATTTTTGTAAGAATATTTTGCTACAATAATCACAAGAGAGGCGGTCCTGCGCACTCCCGCCGACGGTCCCCTGCGACCAACTGGGCCGTCGCCACTCGCACCCGGCGCTCTACCAACGCCACCGACGGCCATCCCGCCCACGCCAGGAAAATACGGACACCTGGGCAGTTTTCGACCACCAACGTACTCCCGTCGCCGGGTCCTCCAGCCTGCCCTGGTAGATCCAGCCCCGGCCCCTGATCCCGGACCTCGCCGCGCAGGTGCCGGAGACATTCAGGGGTCTCACTCTGGCGGACCGGCACGGAAACGACCCGATCCAGCAATACAACGAGGAGGAGCGCCGGTTCTTCTGCCCAATTCGTGGAGGGCCCGAAATTCACCAGAGCAACCACCAGTCCGGGGCTCTCCACCGCTCCCGGGAGCCAGCTGCCGCCGTCAGGGCCGTCATTTTACGCTTGGCGGCAATCGACGAGCAAAACCTTGAGCGGGCTTAGGCTGCGGGTTTAGTCCCGCTACTTCAACAGTGCCGTAGCACATTCCCGCAGAAAGAGCAATAACGGAGCACGAGCCATGGGGCACAAGCTTTCATGCCTCCTTGGTCCTTCTTGCGGGTGAGCACTGCGCACCGGAACATACAAACTGAAGCGGTTGTCAATTCAAGGCCCATTACATTTATTTATTCCTCTGCTGGCGAACCGGATGCGTTAACCCCGCCTCATTGTTTGCAATGAGTTCGGCTACTATTTCCACCAAAATATTTTCATGAACCAAAAAAGAAGCGAGCGGAACCACTAAATCTTTCGATTCACAAATAGCACGTCATGGAACACTTGTAGAAGCGATGACGACACGAATACATTCTTACACTCCGCAGTTTACACTCCAGAAAAATCTAGAAAGATCAGAGCCTCAAAGTAGGTGATGTGACTGATATGGGTAATGCACAAAAACAATGCGCAACATTTTTTTTTTGTAGCTCGGGTTATCAGTGAGTGTTTTCAAGGCAAAGATGTGGTTATACGAGGACGCAAAGTAAAAGTACCAGAAGGATCTACAATTATTATACTTTTTCCTGTTGCGCGTTTGAATCCACTGAAAATTCCCAACTTAGGCACCGCAGTGTGTTGAAGAATGAAAAAGACTAGGCAAAAAAAGGAATAAACGACGACGAAGAGGAGTGAGAGCGCTGACTGCTGGGCTGAGATTTCTATGCTGAGTTTGTTTAATTTAGCACATTTCGCTTCTTTTCTACAAATCGTGGACATGTTCATCTCCAAAATAACACCACGTCGCAGTTCAAGCTGGGGAACACGACAACATCCAGACCTGGCAAAGGCCCGGCCAGCGATCGGGATTGGCTTGACCAGGAGCCACCCGGGTCGACAGCTTCCCAACCTGCCTCCAAAGGCTACATACTATGATGCACGAAACAATTCATAAAATTAAACGTGTTGATTGCGCGGCCAACGACCACAACCATGTCACGTACATTGGGGTGCCCTTCATACTGAGGACATGTAACTAAAATATCCGAGAGCGGAGTACACCTAGTCTGAAAATAAATTCGTCTCACTTTGCAATAAAACTGTTCATGTTGTTAAACTTATAAACATAACTGAAATAAAAACTTCCGAACCCGGTTTTGCTTTCAAGACACTTTAAATTTGTCTTCCTCGCCAATGTTCTTCGGGATTTTAGTGTCCCCTACTCATGTGCTCTGAAATGTTCTTTGGGCCAAGTGCACCTCACAAGGTGACAAAATCGTCGCCAATAATGACCTCATGTCATGTAATAAAATTGATATGATGCCTTCCTTACAAACAAACTAAATTGCCTAATTGTAATTTATGCAGTTAACAACTCTTTAAAAACGACAAGATGTACCCAGCGTTGTCTTGAGCATCTCGTAGTATTGTATGAGCCCTTAAAAGTCGAGAGAATAATAGGCTTGCAACTAGCATGTACGGAGGAGAAGTCATTTATGACTTGCAAGAAACTTTGAGCTCTAAAACTGTTGTAACAAATGAGCAGAACCCATTATAAATTCACAGATAGGAACCGATGAAATTGAGATGATAAAATTAATGACATTGTGATTAAATTGGTGAAAACATTAATTAGATTCGTTTGCGCTTGCTTTAAATTGATGACCCCTTGGGTTAAATTGGTGTACAGTTAGATTAAGTTCAAGGACACTCGCATTAAAAAAGCTGGTACGTGGACTTTATCGAGTATTGAAATCCTGTAGTAAAATTATGTAGTTTCAATAAAGGAACAATGAAGGAGCCTTTTAATATACACGTATGATTTATAAATGAAAAACGTTCATCAAGGTATCAAGCTCGATCATTGTAGAAACATTGAAGGGTATGTAATTCTAACAATGGGAAGAGAGGGGTGGAGATGATACTATCAAGGAGAATTAGGTTCCAAATGAGTTTGCGCTTTCTAGGTTGGCTCAAGCATCAGAAGTGCACTGACATCTGAGAAAGCTTAGATCATATCTGTGCCTGCACGCCACGTACTTCGGTTATGACGTACCTCGACGCTCCTTCCTGCATCGGCGAACTTAGCGAATCTCTATCACCAAAAGAGAGGAGATGGAGCAGCAGGTTCAAGCCATGCTAGAGAAAGGTGTCATTGAGCACTCCGTATCTTCCTGGTATGCCCACGCTCTGCTGGTGAAGGATGGATCCTTCAGGTTTGGGGTTGATTATCGCGACCCTAACAACGTGACAAAAATCGACCAGTATCCCCTCCTGAACATCCAGGAGCTGTTCGGAATCGTTCGGGTCCGCGTGTACTGTTTGTGCTTGTGCATTTATAATTATTTTGGTGGTCTGTCCTCGTGTACATCATGGAGTACACCACTTGCCTTTGTTGAACATACATTTGATGAGCGACAAAACGCTGTGGGATGGCTTTGTCAGTGACGAATCCTATCAAATATTTGATATTTGATATTTGATTTTATTTGAGCTCAGGAGAGCCCCGGCGCCGCAGAAAGGCAAGTCGCCCATACCCTGAACGCCTGCGGCGCCGTTTCTAATGATGATGAAATGGTATCGTAGAGTGAATCCTGCAGATGATGATGACGATGTATGTGGGAGAGTGATGACGAAGGGATGGTGTAGAGGAAGAGCATTAGGCCTAGCAGTGGTCTTCGTGACGGTGGTCTTCGCGCGACCGTCATGTGCTGCTGACTTCTAGCAGGTCTGTCTCGAGCGCCTGACGAGGCTGCAGACGAGCCGGCTGTAGTGATTATGTTTAGGGATGTCTTTCATTCAGAGATGGCACCACCTACATTGCGCCGATTGCACGTGTCGCGTGTTGTACAAAACCACGGGCCGCGTGGCGGCAACGACATGATTCGGTCACCAAAAATATGATAAATAAATCTGCTCGAGGCGCTCGCACTCAGATCTGCCCTCGTCACCGTCGAGATCGGTTGCCTGTCTTCTCGTTCTCCTCGGCAGGTTCTGGCCCGGAGCCGGCCGGCAGCCTTCCATGTAAGCGCGCATCTATGTCATAGTTCCGTTCCAGTGAGGTTCAAGGCGAGCGTGGAAGCTTGCTTGACCCGCACGTATCTTTTGGAAAGATAGCACAGGAGAATTACAAAATGGCGACGAGGATGGGATATTAGAATGCACATGCCCATCTAAGCCTACTTGGCAATGACTCAATCAGCATTGACTAATATCGCGGCGGCGATTCCGCCACCTCCAGTTTTCTTGGCCGTTCCCGGCACACCTGTACAGGCCTGGCCGGCGTGGAAGGAGGCCTTTCTTTCGTACCTCCACGCTACCGGTATCCACGACGCTCCGCCGGCTCAGAAGAAGCATGTCCTTTTTTCGATGTTGGGAGTGGAAGGGCAGCGCATTGTCTCTGCCTTTCAGTTGAACACCGTGCCGGCCACGGAGCATCTGAACGAGTTTGAAGCGTTTTTAGCCGCGCTCGAAAAACACTTTGAATTTTCGGGATGTGTTGCCTTGGAGCGCAAGAAACTGCGCGCTCGGACTCAGCTGCCTGGGGAGACAGTTTCAGAATTTCTGGCTGCTCTAAGACATCAGGGTTCTTTTTGTGCATATGGTACTGCACTAGACGAACGTCTGTGCGACGTGTTCCTTGAGGGTCTCGATTCCAGACGAGTTCAGGACCGTATCCTACGTGAGTGCGTTGGCACTGCGGTACCTACACTTAACCGGGCAGTACAGCTCGCTCTACAGTTTGAGCAACTGGCTCGGACCTCCGAACAATTTCACCAACGCCAGACGTCGGTATCGGGGACATCTTCAAGCTCCGGTGAAGTCCAGTACATCGAGCAACCCCGTTTCGAACAGGCGCACGCACCAAGACGGGGATATCAAGATGGTCAAGGACGACTGGCATCCCAGGGACTCAACCAAGATGGCCACCCAGGTTTTCCTACCCGGCCCTATCGTCAGTACACGCCAACACCATGGAGGTCGTCCCGGATGACTCGCTGCCCTCCAGCCGTCAACCATGCACCGCGGCCGCAAGCGCGAGTGGGTCCTCAACAGCGTCGTGACGTTCCTCCTTCACGAATGGGCGAGCGAGCAGGCGGCCCCGACCTCTGCTGGTTTTGTGGACGTCGCAACCATGCGCGTGACGTCTGTCCGGCACTCCACGCTCAGTGCTTCCGTTGCTTGAAGATGGGCCACTTCGCCGCTGTTTGTAGGAGTCGCCAACCACCGTCAGATTCCTTCGTATATGATCAACGACAAGCGTCACTTCCTTCCCGGGGCCACGCCCATGGACGTCAACAGGGCCCTTCACCTCCGCGGAGACCCGGCCCAGTCACGGTTGGAGTGCACGACGACTGCGACTACCAGTATAATGTCACGTCCGTCGACGACGTCCCTGTGCGGACCTTGGAGGGACCTGTAGTCGACCGAAGCCGACTAAATGCCTTCATCGCTGATGTACAGGTAAATGGACTACCTTTGAAGCTCCTGATTGATACAGGATCTCACGTCTCGATTTTAAACGAGAGAACCTTTAATGAAGTTAATCGCTCAGGACAGATTCAGTTACATCCACCTGCACGAAGACTTGTTCACTACATGCATGAAACCATTCCTGTCCTTGGAAGCTTCACTGGCCAAGTCGTTTTTAAGAACCGTTTTGCACCGCTGGAGTTCTATGTCTGTCAAAATGGACGTTCTTTACTCGGCATCGATGCTGTGCGCGAGTTACAAATTACTCTGTCGGGAGCTGATCACAACTGCTCTTATGTCAATGCAGCTGACGGAAGACCGGACCCCCAGCAGGATGTGACGTCGGTTAAAGTTCCACAGCGCCGGCCGTTCACTGTTTCGTCCCACCAACCACCGCACCAGCCAAGTTCGTCAGATGTCCCCGGCATCCTGTTTTCTTCACAACCGGGTGTTAACCTATCACAGTCACATCTGTCACCCGACAAACAAGTGGACCTAGAAGTTTCATCAAGGACCCCACAGTCGACATCTGTTGCGCACTCCGCATCTTCGCCTTCGCGGGACGTATCCCAGCTTCCTCCCGGGTTCGAAGACTTCCAGCATCTTTTTAGCCCGGAGCTGGGTTTGGTGCACAATCACACCCATACCGTCAAGGTGCGGTACAACGTGCCACCTGTTCAATCTAAGTTACGTCGGTTGCCCATCACGTTGCGTGATGCGGTATCTGAAGAAATTTTCAGGCTGGAACATCAAGGCATCATTGAGCGCGTCAGTGCGTCTGAGTGGGTCTCGCCCATTGTTGTGGTTAGGAAACAAGATGGCAGTATTCGTCTGTGCGTGGACCTACGTGCGCCGAACCAGGCCATCGTCATTGACTCCTTTCCTTTACCACATATCGAAGAACTATTGAACTCCCTGCAAGGAGCCTCCCACTTTTCTAAGTTGGACCTGGCCTCAGCTTACCACCAAGTCCGGCTTGCCCCGGAAAGCCGGGATTTGACCGCTTTCATCACTCATGAAGGCCTTTTTCGATTTAAAAGAGTCTGTTTCGGACTGGCTTCAGCACCTGCGGCCTTTCAAGACATCATGTCCAAGGTTTTAAGAAACTGCAAAGGTGTTCGATTCTATCTCGATGACATCATAGTGTATGGCTCGTCGCAAAGGGAACATGACGAAAACCTACGAGAGGTATTGTCCTGCATCTCACGCGCAGGGATGAAGCTGAACCGCAAGGGTGTTTTCAGGGTTCAAGAACTATCGTACTTAGGACATCGTCTCTCCACGGAAGGGCTAGCTCCTCTCCCGTCTAAGGTAGACGATGTTCAAAACTTTGAGGCACCTTCTGATCCATCGAAGCTTAAGGCTTTCTTAGGACTTGTGGAGTACTACAGCAAGTTTATTCCGCATTGTTCCACTCTCGTAGAGCCGCTTCGTCGGTTACTCCGCAAGGGCGTTCCTTTCGTCTGGTCCCCAGAAGTAGAGGCCAGCTTCCGGAGTGTAAAGGAGTGCCTTAAAAATGCACCAATTCTCTCTCTTTTTGATCCGACGCTTCCAGTCGTGGTATCCACTGACGCTTCCATGTATGGGTTGGGTGCCGTGTTGCAACAGCAGAAAGGAAACCAACTACAGACAGTAGCTTTTGCCTCACGCTCACTTACTAATGCTGAGCGCATGTATTCCACCGGGGAAAAAGAGGCACTGGCATGCCTCTGGGCCTGCGAAAAATGGCATGTCTATCTTTGGGGTCGTCATTTCGTAATTCGCACTGATCACCAAGCCTTGGTAACGTTACTTTCTAACAGAGGGTCTGGAGTTCGACCTCTCCGGATCACTCGGTGGACAGCAAGATTGTTAAATTACAACTTTAGAATGGAGTATCAAAAGGGGAGGACAACTTGGTCGCCGATGCCCTGTCCAGACTTCCTGTGTCAGACACAGAAAACGGTACGCAGTTCGAAGAGGACGTAGTTTCCCTTGTTATGCTTCCTTTGACATTAACGGATTTTCAAGAAGCTACCACCACAGATGTTGTCCTTCCTCGTGTGATCCGATATACTCTTTCGTCATGGCCGGATGATAGCTTCGCCTTGACCGAGCTGAGACCTTACTTCAATGTAAGAGACCAACTGTCTTTACATAACGGGATTCTTCTCCAAGGGAAAAGATTGTGGTACCTGAACAGTTACGTGACCGCATCGTCCAACTGGGCCACGAGACGCACCAAGGTATTTCCCGGACAACGACCATCATCCGAGACAAGTACTGGTGGCCCCGAATGTCTCAAGAAATCAAGGAACGGATTCAACATTGTACGGTATGTAACTCAACTGACAAAACTGCAAAGAGAGCACCTGCACCATTGCAACCAGTGGAGTTTCCCAAACAACCGTGGGAGAAGCTGGGGCTGGATATTGTGGGACCGGTCGAACACGCACCTCAAAGTCAACGTTTCTTTCTCGTACTAATAGATTATTACTCAAAATGGCCGGAAGTGCAAGCGGCGGCATCAGTAACTTCAACAACTGTTATTAACTTCCTGAAAACTGTCTTTGCCCACGAGGGTCTTCCTTGCGAAATCGTTTCGGACAACGGCGTCCAGTTTGTTTCACACGAGTTTCAAGAATTTCTCTACCAGCATGGAATTAAGCATACCAAGACATCTTTATATCACCCTCAAGCAAATGGCCAAGTGGAGCGGTTTAATCGCGTATTGAAGTCCTGTCTTCAGCTAGCCGTCGTACAAGGACGCCCTCTGCCGGATGCTGTCCGGGACTACCTGGAAGCTTACCGACGAACTCCCCACTCGGCAACAGGCCAAGCACCTTCCCTACTGCTTCATGGACGGATCCATAGATCCAAGTTAGACATTCAAGGGATATCGACCCCCGAAGCTCCGGTTGTCTCGTCAAGCCGGCCTGATCCTCTTGTGAGAGTGCGTAGTTACCAACAGAAAATGAAGTCGTACTCGGACTCTCGAAGGGCTGTTCGGTGGCCGAGGTTCGTCGCTGGCCAAGCAGTCCGGATCTTTCGACCACAACACAAGAATAAATTACAAACTAAGTATTCAACGCCACAAGTTATTCAAACTCAAGTGGGCCCGGCCACTTACAAATTCGCTGACGGGCGAATATGGAACGCCGACAAATTAACAAGAGCGTTCATTCCACCGGAGCAGCAGGATGCAGATCTTTCCTGGGATGATGAAGAGGAAAACGAACCTGCTCCGATAAGACACCATTCTCCGTTGGGCAACCCTACTGTCACGGCTCCACCCGATTCTGTCTGCAGTCCAGCTACAAGTAGGGCTAGTCACAGCTCTGAACCTGCTGTGCCAGGTCCATCCTCGCAGGTGCCTTCGTCTAACTCTCAATTGAGCAGTCCTGTGTTCCCAAGTCTCGAGGTTCAAGAACCTCTTCAACCGTTCATCCCGATGGCGACCAGCAGCCCCGCTGTATCTAATCCTGGAACACCTTCCTCCATGCCTCCCCTTGAAGAGAGCGTGAATGGTAGCAGTACTCACCCCTGCGTCCCGGAAGCAACAGTGACTACGCCAAATCATCTTCACGGTCGGCCAGTACGTCAAAGAAGACTTCCACAGCGACTGAAGGACTACGTGCTTTCAATTTATGGAAACAGTAATCTGTTTTCTCCATCTGCCAATTACCACGTGCAATGAACTAAAGTGATTTCTTTCCTATTTTTTTTGTGTCACTTCTGACGAACTGAACTGTTTTGCACTGTAATAGGACTTTCCACGTGGTTGTGCTTGAACTGAACAAGTTTTGTGCCCAGCTTAATGCAGTAACGATACCTGTTTTTTTTTGTCTAATGTATCATAGACAATTTACTAAGTGTGTCGTTTTTGAATAGTTGGAATTGTCTGTGTTACAGCAGCACTGTTTTTTTATGGAGGGAGATTGAGGAATTATTCATAGACGCCCTAAAAAAAATTGATTTTTATATACTATGTGCTGGTATTTTTGTTATTATGATTCTGTAAATATGTCTTCTTCCTTTTAAGTTTCTTTTTTTATAAGGGGAGGAGAATGTAGTAATTATGTTTAGGGATGTCTTTTATTCAGAGATGGCACCACCTACATTGCGCCGATTGCACGTGTCGCGTGTTGTGCAAAACCACGGGCCGCGTGGCGGCAAGACATGATTCGGTCACCAAAAATATGATAAATAAATCTGCTCGAGGCGCTCGCCTCAGATCTGCCCTCGTCACCGTCGAGATCGGTTGCCTGTCTTCTCGTTCTCCTCGGCAGGTTCTGGCCCGGAGCCGGCCGGCACCTTTCATGTAAGCGCGCATCTGTGTTATAGTTCCCGTTCAGCAGTGAGTTCCAAGGCGAGCGTAGGCAAGGCTTGTTTGACCCCGCACGTATCTTTTGGAAAGATAGCACAGGAGAATACAAAACCGGCCATATTTCTGGCGACGCAGGAGGTCCAGCACCCTTGTGATGGGAGCTCCAGCGGTTGGCGGCGGTTGTTAGCCAGGCGGCGGTCTTCGCGAAACCGGTGCCTTGAAGTCTCCCAGCTCGCGGTCGAGCTTGTAACCGAGCAGCGTGAGCACCCTGATCGATCGAAGGCATGGTGTGTGCCACTGATCGGGCTGGCTTTCTGACGATGGAAAAAATGAAAGCCGTTTTTAGCTCCTGTAACGCCGGACTCAGAGCGCGGCTCTTGAGGGAGGAGAGGAAGGAGTACTGAGGTAGGGTACGCTCCCTCCTCCCTCCTCCTCCAGCTCTCCTTATCCCTGCCAAATACTCCTCCTCCCTCCTCCAATCCTCCCTCCCTCCTCCCCTTCCTCCTTTTTTTCTCCCCTCCTCCCTTCCTCCTCCGTTCCTTTTCCCCTCGTCCTCCCCCTCCCTCCCACCACTCCCTCCCCTCTTCCTCGTCCATCTCCTGCGCTCCTCCTTCACTCTCCCCTTCCCCCCTCCCTTCCTCCCTCCCTTCTCCTCCTCCTCTCTCCCCTCCTCCTCCCCTCCCCCTCATCCTTCCTCCTCCCCCCCTCCTCCCCCCCTCCTTCCTCCTCAAGCCTCCTCCTCCTCCACTCCTCCTCCTTCCTTCCTCCTCCTTCCTCCTCCTCCCTCCTCCCCTCCTCCTCCCTTCTCCTTTCCCGCGCGGTGCATTATGGGATGGCTTCCCGCGGTGCACCGCCTGCCTGCTCCCTGACGCCGACAGAGCAGCGACGGCGGCGCCGGTAACGACGCCGACGGCGACGCCGCTCAAGCTGGAAAACGGAGCGCCTAGAGCTGCGCTTTGCTCTAAAACACGTCTTATGCCCAGCTGAGCTTCATATTTCTCCAGATGTGCTGTGACAGCTTGTTTGGGAACGAACTGGGAAAATGAATGCGTTTTTCTGTCAGTGTACTTTTAAAAATGCAGGAATTTTTGTCCAGTTCCACAGTGCTATGAGCTGAAAGAACCCGGATACACAGCATTGTCAGTCGTTTATTGACAGTGCTACTAAAGTTGGTTTATCTTTTGTTCAGTTCGAGGTCGGCGTCACACGACCATATATGTGCACGCTGTCTTTGTAACATTGTACCGTGTAATTCATAATTTCTACTGTGTCACTTTGCACTCAATAAAGTTTATCAGCTGAATTCTGTGGGCAATGAATTGTACAAAGTTGTAAAAAATTGCTTCTGAAGATATGCTCTAAGTGTTTCCGGAAGTTTTGGATTCCACTTTATGCGTGACATGAATCTGAGCAAATTTGATTTTCTTGAGTAACACAAGTCCACACATGTTTTTTTTTTTTCATCTATACTCTTGCTCGGGCTCAACTGCAAAGGTTGAAAATCAGGTGATAACTCAACGATAAAAACTCATTTGAATCTCCAATAAGGAGACAAAGCTATGTCTGCCGAGTTGGTATGAAGACTCAAGTGCGTATCTGGTGAGTAAGCTCAAAAATAATGAATATTGAGTTCTTACTAATAAAACTGATTTGCATATTTAATGAGTTAATTGAGAAAAAATAGATATTGAGCTGTTAATGCTAAAACTCATTTGCAAATCTGATGAGTGAATTCAAAGTAATCTATATTTAGCTCTTAGCGATAAATCTCGTTTGCTTATCTAATGAATAAATTAAAACAGATTAATATTGAGTTATTAATAACCAATAGCATACCTATGAGAAAAATCAAAAGTATATTTGAGTTTCTTATTATTAACCTAATTAGACGGAATGTTTACCTAGGAGTTTCAATTGGTACACTACAAGAATACATTACAAGCTCAAATGAAACTAATGGGTAATTTTGGTAAAGAACCATTGCTACCGCACAGGAAGTACGTCACAATGTGGCCGGTCAGGCCGGCACTCCGCTCGTCTACCCGCTGGTCCCGCTCCATGAGTATTTGCATCTGTAAGGGCGGAGGCCCTACAGCAGCTGGGCTAGTTTTGACGTTTTGGCCTGTGGCTCGTGTGCCGAGCTACACGTTAAGGCGTGTTTGCATTTTTGGCTTACGTTCTCTTCTTGGGAGTGAGTGTGTTGTGTTCCGTCAGCCAGCCGACCATCGAGTCTACAGTTTGTGGCAAGCGACCAGCGGCTACGTTACTGGAGCAAGCTCCAGTAACATTGACCAGCGTGGTGTGCAGTTACGCGCCGCGGTGACCGACAGGAGCGTGCCACGGGCACGGGGCGCGAGCTCTCGAATGATCGCGTGCGTGGCTCACGAGGGCCTCGGCGGCGGGCACTCGAGCAGCTTGGGTCCAGACGCAGCCGATGCTACGGCGCGAGCGTGTGGCCTGAACAGTGCTTGCATTGCACGAGCGCGCGTGCTTGCAGGGACGCTGAAAGCCCGGAGCTCGCGCTTGTAGCATCGCCTGCGTCTGGACCAAAGCTGAAACGAAGTATAGTAAAGGTGTGTCTTGTTATGTCCTGCCTTGCGTGTCTTTCTTGCGGGCCAGCAGCGGGATAGATCCCCACAAGTTTCAACAGTGCCACGGCTGCATCGTTCATCGAATCCCCAGGTCTTAGATATAGCCGGGATCTTCCATAACTGACCAACTCCAATCCCGCCGTCTGAAACAAGAGGACGTAAGTGCTGCTGTTTGAGTCTGCCTGTAGATCTCGGCGGTAATTCGCTCAGCAATACAGGCATAGCTTCGCCAAAGCAACCGAGAGGGGACCTGGGCATGGCACCAGGCACCAGTACCTTTCTGGCTGACATGGCCTTTATGGCCCCCTCGGAGACTAGGGAGCAGCTCGGCGTAAGCATGAACTCGCACGTATCCTCTGCAGGTACCGCCTTCGTGACTCGGCCGAGTATGCATCAGAAGGGCCAACGTCACTTCCTGCTCCTAGTCTGGTGGGATCCAGCTGGGCAGGCTCCAGCAGTACCTTCTGGCTAGCCACTGGCTGCATGGCGCGCTAGACCTGGGTCACCTCGTGACAGAGGCAGAACTCGCACCCTGCAGTCCCCTGTAGCTATTGCCGAGTTGCTCGAATGGGCTACCGGCTCCGTCAGGCTGGTGCGGCCAGCTAGAAGTCCCGCAAAACTACAGATCCATGTCGCTAGTCCAAGCTGGTGAACAGCGGCAGCCAGACCTGACAGCGCACACCAGCTCGGAGCGTGGAGCGGAGGCCTGCGCTGCCGAGCCCAGGGTCTGGCCTCAGTAGCTCTTCCCGCTTGCTAATGGACTACAGGCGCCTGGGGTTGATTGCGTGCCGCGTGCTGGCGAGTGTCCGCGCAAAACTACGAGATCCATGTCACAGTTCAAGCTGGTGAACAGAAGGGCAACCAGACCAGACAGAGGCCCGGCGAGCGACCAGGATTGGGTTGGCCCAGGAGGCAGCGTGGTCGACAGCTTCTCAACCTGCCCCTAGGACTTCTGCAGCAAGGTGGATAAGCGTCCACCTTTTCCAAGCTGCCACACTGGATCCTGGCCACAAATAACCATGTACCCCCAGCCGCTATGGCGCTACTATCCCACTGCTGCCGCCAATTATGACGTACCTCCCTGGGATAGAGAGGTGTCATGATCTGTAGTTGAAGAAGAAAAGGAGGGGCGCGGCGCAGAAGCATAGAGCACGCGAGAGAATATATTCCGCGACGCCCTGAAGAAGCGACAGGTCCTGCGTTCGGCGACGATCTAAATAAATCAAATCAAATCATATCAGATGATTTATTGCATCTGAAAATAGAGATACTAGAGCCACAAACAAAAAGACGATCATCGTTGACTTGGCGAGGTCCGAGCTCTTGGCAGAGGGCACGAGCGATGCAAAAAACAGTCAAAGTAACGCATATACTAAAAAAAACATTAGCTAAGCGGTTTAACATAACAGAATACATATTAAACGTAGGTACAGTTACTTACGATCTAAAACTAAAAATGTCAAAGCTATCTATGGAATATTTATTTAGCATTGTGGGTAGGTTAATTATAAGGGAAATGCAAACTGTAATTTTTACAGTAATTAGACACTTTTCATTCATCTGGGCAGCGGGTTCGGATGGTGGTTATATTTTTTTGTTAAGTTTGATGTATGCTTTATAAAGCTAACTCCTTCGGGAGATGAAAAACAAAACGACCTAGTCAGGAGGTATTCACACAACCAACCGGCGGTCTGAACAACAAAGTCTGCGGTGCAGCGAACACCTATCAGCAATCACGGATTGGCCGGTGTGCTTAGCAAGAAAATCACCAACTATAATTGACGAATTTGCCGGTTTGGCGGTGTGCCCAACCAATCCTATCCCAGCTCCACCTTCGGCTGCAACCCGAAGAGGTGAGTTACAGGCATCAACGATTGTCACCCCGAGGTCTGCTATGCAGCAGCCGACAACTGAATCCACGCACAACATCACCAAGGACGACTCCGTGAGACGACATAAAATCTCAGTTGTAGATTTGTAAATACTTAGCTCAGTGTTTCTTTCTTTTTTATTGGATATCCTATATTCTTATATTTATTTCTCCCTCAGGGCCCGAAGGCATTGCAGAGGGGAGTGGACAGAACATCTATAATACAACACATAGTAAATTAGGCAGGTGAAAAAAGAAACATCAAACAAACTTGTTACTCGGAACAGAGAACACAGTTACAAACGGCATCTTTAAACTCGGCACCTTTCAACTATGTCGAGCTTGATGTGAGCGGGAAGGCGATTCCAATCCCAAGATGTCATTGGTATGAAAGACTGGTGAAAGCACGAATGATGCTTCCCGATGTGAACAGTGCTTCGATTTCTTCATTCAACGGTCTGGACTAGCCTATAAAACCACAGAAGGTAGCAGCATCTGATTGGATTTGCCGTCGAGAAGAAAAACCTCAGCATTTCGTCGCTCATCAAATTTATGGTTAAATAAAAAAGCAGGGGCAATACCACCGAGAACTTACACACAGACACCCGCTAAAATATTTATTATGCTTTAAAGCACAAACAGTACGCTGACACCGCAAAATAAATAATTATTAAGGCACAAGCACAAACAGTACGCGAACTTCCCAGCAAAAATAAACAAGGCAAACGGCAGAAACGACGCGAGATTATATCTTCAGTGAGAAAATTATAAAATTGTCGCTTATGCAGGCGGGCAGTGCGAGACAGGATTCATCTCAAGACGCGACCGACGTACTTTTTCGTCCTTCTCGGCGGCTAAGCCCAACAAGATACCTTCATGCCATCTTATTAGTTTTTAGCTGTGCGGCGGGAGGCAGAGGCGCCAGAATTCGGATTGAAAGTGTGTGTTTAACGCGAGAGAGCTTATCATGTTTAAAATTCACTGCCAACATTTAACGTGGACAGTTTCCAGAAAAGAGTTTGATACAATGTGCACTCAGCTGTCCAAGAGTTTCTACAAGTTTTTGGTTATATTTCTTTTTCTTAGACTGTACTCCTGAGTTCTGCACCAAATTATGCATGAACCAGCACCCGGAGAAAGTGCTCCTAGGTGTCACATGCGACACACACTGGCTGTCTATGCACTTTCAGAAGACAGTGAGTACACAAATTTTGTACTAAACTATCAACTTCTTCCCAAAGTCGGAGTCATAGGTCATGGCTAAAATATTTCGATGATGGAACTGTATCTTAACAAGGAAGTGACTCAAAACACACTGCTGCAGCTAAAAGACACGATGCAGGTGCTTTTTATAGCTGCAGACACGATGCAGCTAAAAGCCATGTCGTAGCGACACATTTCTTAGCTGAGGTTCCATAGCAGTGAAAGGGATCCTCAAAGCAAATATCATGTCTTGCAGAGGCACCTTCGAGGCTCTATTCAGGAGTCTTCTCGGCACAGAAGCGAATCCGTACATTTTCTTGTATCTTAATTTGGATTATATGGTTATCCAAATGGCTATCTACTATAACACAATTAGACAGAAAAATAAAAGCAGTAGCATAAATTCAATAAAACCGAGGTGCCTCCAAATTCAGAAGCACTCACTGCGTGCACGCTGCCTCATGAAAATCCCAATAATGCTCAGAGCGCACGCGTGTAATGTAATAATGTACGACCGCGATGACTTTGCGGAAGGCTCAGTACTTCCATAAACTACTCCGATTTGACAGATTTTTTTCTAAACTGTACCATCCGTCATCTCAACTTTCAGTCTGTACACCAGAGCTGTGCTCTGATGCATGCAAAGCCGACAAAGCATACATGGGATCGGAATGTTCCAATGGCTTATGTCTTTGTAAAGTCCAGAAATAAAAAAGAAAAAAATTCTTAGACCTATTACTTTCACTTGATTTTTGGAAGATGTCAATAAAGCGTTTTTTTTTCTTTTTTAACAAACAATGCTATTCTAGAAAAATAAAATGGCTAAAAACGTTACTCGTGCTATGGCTTTTTTGAAATCCTTGCAGTTTTTGAAACTTGAAACAATATTTTGTAAACCGGTCGTGCCATGGTTCACAGTTCTGTTTGATACCCAATGACGCCTTCTGGTGTCGTACATATTTCTTAAGTAGTAGTTTGTCATCTACGTCACCACAAGAGTTACTAACGCCATAACCACGTGTTTGTTTTGCTTCCAATTATTAAACTGTAAATAGTGAATCAAGTTAAATATTCCCGGTACGAAATTTGCAATTAACATGTGTTCTGTATCAAAAAGGTGAAACCTGGCGTAAGAGACGACCTCGTGTATCTCACGCCGCGGAGCAGTCAACGACGGAGGTCATCCTAACTGACAGTATGCCCCTTTGTGCACACGAGACACATCACGCATAACTATGAAACGAGGGAGGGGAAATAATTTCGTTTATTCGCAGGAATACAGAACACTCGCTACGCTCAGATACAGATCCCTTCTCTATTCTTGAGGTGACGTTTCCTTCTTTGGGCTCTACGGGCCACGCGAATACGTCTAAACCATGGTAGATATTGTCATGGTCCAAGGTACTGTGGGTGACATTCAGTTTTTTGCCAAACCAGCAAGGGGGTGTGTCTCCCGGAACCTGTAGGTACTCATCGTGATGTCCACTGAAGACCAACAGACACTGTTTATATCGTGCGACTCAAGTTCCACCATGTAAACAGCATCCTTTTATTATTCTGAATTAACGAACGACGAGATGCCTTCTTGTTAGCAGGAATTGGAAGGAGGAGGGGGGGGTCAGTGCTGAGAAGAAAAACAAGTCCTGGTGAAACGAAAGTGGGAAAAGAAAGGTATTTTTCGTGTAACAATATATTTTTTTAAAGAGACGGAATATGCCAGACCTTTTCTACGGTTGACTCAACGTCAGCTTTTGTAACATATAGAATATTTTTGTGACATCCTAATTTTAGCTGTCTTCTCTTCTCTACTTTACTGCGTTTTATTCAACTTTTTTTTCGGCTGTGATCATATTTTAAGCCACTGAAGCGATACCAGTCATTTATTTTGGTTTGGTTTTCGCCCGAATTTGCCCTTTAGGACAAACGCATATACATTAAGACGCCCTATATGTTAATAAAAAGCCCACTCACATATGTTGCCAGCACTTCCCGGTACCTCGACGAGCGAAGCGGTTCCACATAGGCCGGAGCAGCAGCATCCATGGAAGTGGAGGCGCGGCATGCGTCCACAGTTGCGTTGCCATGCTGTAGAAGGCCACCAAATGTTGTAATTATTGCTAAATTAATTTTTTTTAACTTTTGCTTGAAGTTTTTGCAGCAAGTGCAACATGTGTGATACTTTGTTTACATTCTTCTTCTGTAACCATCTTGAAAGAGATTAACAGTAGGCTCGCTCGATTTACCTACATCTCCTGCACCAGCTACACTCGGTGAACACCTATATGCTATCTAAGAGTGCAGCCTATCTTAAAATACAAACTGGGAACACTGCCTTGTACTTTTCTGCATCGAACCTTTTCTGTACCGGTGCTGGCAGGTGCAGCTAATTCGAATGAGCCCAGCATTAATGAATAAAGAAAGCAAAACGAAAGAAAAAAAGGACGTACCGCGGAGTATGCCAAGTTGGTTGCGGCGGCGGTGTCCCATAACGCAGACGCGTCACTTCGTTCGGCGGCTGTGAGTTTCTGGCGTGAGGGTGCTGCTCTCCTCACGGCCGCCGCCTTGTACTTGTATAGTTAAATTCTCTTGTCAGATCGGCGATCTCCTGGATGAGGTGTCCTTTTTCGCTATATTGCTCCTCGGTGCCTGACCTGCGACAGAGTAGCAGCTGAGCTCGACCTGGTGCTCAGAGCAACGCGTACACTTTAACGCCGCATTGCTTTAAAGAATCTTTAGCAGTAAATGGAGCAGTGCACTCACCTTCGTAAGTTAGCGCGATCCTCTGCAGCAAACTGCGCGAGCAGCAGAGTCGAGGCGGTCGCGTACCGCTCGTGCGCTAACACTTTTGCCGGTGGCTGAAAGAAGGTTGTTTGCGATTTGGGCCCGGTCCTCAAACGGGTTGAGGGCGTGAACTTCCTGTAATACAGCGCAATGTCATCTCGCGCAGAAAAGCGCAGTCGCGAGGAGACTGCTGCCGCTGCTGCTGCCTTCTGAAGGCCCATACGCACATTCGCGTTTGAACGGGTTTGAGTGCGTTGCGGCGTCCCTGCTGCCAGGAGCGGTCGCTTGCGGTGCGACGCGGGCCTTCCCCCAACGCTCGGTAGCGCGACGCAAGCGAGTAGAGCGTCGCTCAACTTTCTGAAGCGTTGCGGTGCGTTCGACCAATCAGAAGCCGAGAGGGGAGAGGAAGGTGACGTGTTCGCTCCCCCACTCGGAGGGGTATGCGGTTTTCCGTTTGCAGAACTTGCTTTTTCGTTTTGGTTAGCGGTGGGGACTGCTTTTTCCAAGGCCGCGATGGTTCAAGCACGACAAAATGTCAGGGAAGCCAGCGGGATTGTCCCAAGATCGAACACCTCAACGCTGTTGCTGGGCGGCGTCATGTTGCCGTGAATTTCGCTTACTATTGGTGACCCAGTAGCGACGATAGCGCGTTCTTATTGGCTCTTGACTGCGGTTGACTGCGGGTCAATGCAACTGCCTGTACAAACCTGGCGCAAGCGCTCTTCGCAACGCAGCGCGTCCGCTTGCCGCGACGGAACGCAGCTCGCTCAAACGCAGATGTGCGTAGGGGCCTTGAGTCGCCATTTGCTTATTTCCGCCGGATTATAACATGAATCGTCTTAGCTTTAGCCCTCTCGCAACTTATAGCGCATCACAAGAACCACGCTAAGACCATTTGCCTACGCACGCTATTTTCGAAAAATAGCGCACGCTAAACTAGCGCACGCAAAGCGCTAAACGCGGTTAGCGTTCTACGCATCCGCATAGGCGACGATGCTGTTTTTTGCGTACGCAAAGCTTTAGCGTACGCTATTCTAAAAGTCCCTAATGCCATCATATCCACCGCTCTCGTCGCGTTGGTCGGCGACCACACACTCGAGGCAGTTCCACCGCTTCGCCGGCTCCGCTATATGCTAGAGCCTTCGAGTACATCGACTAAGTGAGATTGTAACGCGATGACGCCTCCAAATGAAAAAACCCATAACTGTGGTGTAACTATGGCTATGCAAAACTATGGCGAAACCCATAACTTTGGCATGGTGACGTCAAGACCGCGCCGGATCTGCCGGATCTCCCGAGACGCATCGCGCTCTTTGACGGCTGATTTTGAAGCGCTCGCCAAAATCCAGGCATTTAGAACAAAAAATATAGCCATCCGCTTAAAATACAACCATCCGATTATCAACTAAAGGTTTATCTGACCCTATTTGACTTATCTCTTGATATTTTTTGTATATGTTAAGTTTCGATTCAGGAGTCGCTTAAGTTCTAAGTTTCGATTAAGCAGTCAATAAAAAAGCAAAGGGTCCAGGGGAAAATATAACATTTCGTTCTGGCACGGGTTTTCACAAACTACGCTAAAAGGGTACGGCTTTTCTATTTGCCACTTTATTATAGCATGTTACCAGATTGAATTTTGGATCTGCAGTCACTTAGGATTGCTAGGAGAGAGCTGAGAGAGTGGCGCAATAACCTTGATGCATAACCAAATTTGTAACCTGTTTTCTTTTTCCTTTTTTATCTTTTTATTTTTATTTCAGTCAGTTCAGGCGATACATTTTGTCTGCAGTACCAAGGCAAAAGACCAGAGGGTCTGACGAGGCCTCGGTACCGCTACATAATTGAAATATTAAAAGACAATAAAACTAGTGGACAGCAGAGCACACTAAAACAAGAAGTGCTCTTAAATAAAATAGAAGGAATAACCAAATAGATATGTCAATGACATTTATATCGCACACATTTTTGATACTATAAAACTATACTATAATACTATAAAACAAGGAAGCATACAAAAAAAGCAGGGTGTCCCCCTCTCGGGCCCGGGGACCCGCTACCCAGAAGCCCAGCGGTGGCAATCAGTTCGTCGAACGACGTTTCATGGACAAATCGTTTCGTCGACAGTGCGATGTTTCATCGACAGATCGTTTCATGGAAACGAGCGCCCGCTCATTTCATCGACAGACGTTGCGACGTTTCGTCGACAGCTCGCTCTGCCAGCTCCGCCGCTCCGCCAGCTGCTCCTGGCGGCCTCTGCGCCTGCGCGGCGCGCGGCCTTCGTGCTGGGTGTGCTGGGTGGATGGATGAATGGATGAAAGATGGCCGACTGGGCCAAGTAGGGCGAACCAGTGCGCAGCCATCTTGCCTCACTAATTTAAAAAGCCTCTGACACGCCAAAAAAAAATTTTTTTTCATGCTAGGCGTTGAAATGGCATATCAGGACATTACAAAAAAATTGTTTCACTATAGAGTTGCGTAGTTTTTTTTTATAAAAAATAGAAATACGAGGCCCAATTCAAAGTTCCCGCCAGTGCACTGTGACGTAACAGTGTACCGCAAGGTGTCGGGGCGGTCAGAAGGGAGGCATCGCCGGAAGTCACGTGAGTTGTATCCCTCCTCGTGCTTACCGCGAGCGCGTGTAATATTTTTTTAAATATTTTTGTTATTCTCCGCACCTCCACGAGCGATCCAAGCAGACAAGGTTTCTTTTATTTGCTTTTCATCGCTTAATGTTGCTGTAAAGGTGGAAGAAGAGGAGTCAGTGAATTGACGTGATCAACTACAATGCCTAGAAGGTGCTGTGTGAGGGACTGTCCCGGTATTTCAGCAACTGAAGAAGAGATCACACTGCATGCATTTCCGAGAGACATACAAGAGATGGACCGGTGGCTGACTGCGGTTCCCGCAGGACAGCTATTAGAATCCGTGGGTAGGCGATGGATATGCTCGATGCACTTTAGTGATGAAGATTACAACCCTAGGCGAAGTTTACTAAAACTCACAGGTCTCGATGTGAGACCTCAACTGCAGGTCTGTAAGTTTCCTGCTCATCTCCCTGCAGCAGCGGCACTCAAGAGGCTTGAATTCAGGCATCACGACGCATCGGCTGCATGTGCACCTAGTAAACAAGTTCTACTCATGTTCTAGACAAAACACGTACTTTATGCTTGACGTTTACTTGTACTTGGTACACTCACCAGTTCGTATTCTTTAGACGGCAGGCATCTTCAGCCTGGAGAGTATCCGATGATTCAACGACCTCGGTGTCTGAACCTTCAGCAATGCGATCGGGCGTGTCGTATGCTAGCAATCCTAATTTCTGCGAGCGTTCTAATTTTTTTTTTTCAAAACTTGATAGCTTGTTTTGTGCCCAGTATAGCTCTGTATCATCGGACTGACGGCATGCACTCGTACACTGGCTTGTACTCGCAACGCTTTCATCATTGACCTCCATCACGTCGATCCACTGACTCTTCGTCCTCAACTTTTACAGCACGCAAACTAACCAACGGTGCAGCGATAAAGAGCTAGTGGAACTGAAACTTCGTTTTCTACGATCGCTCGTACGAAGAGCAGAATAAAAATAAATAAAAAAGTCTTAGGCACGGTCGCGGAGAGCACGAGGAGTGAAACTCGCGTGACTTCCGGCGAACCCACTTTTAGTGACGTAGGTCGATGCCTCCCTTCTGACCGCCCCGACACCTTGCGGTACACTGTTACGTCACAGTGCACTGGCGGGAACTTTGAATTGGGCCTCGTATTTCTATTTTTTATAAAAAAAACTACGCAACTCTATAGTGAAACAATTTTTTTGTAATGTCCTGATATGCCATTTCAACGCCTAGCATGAAAAAAAAATTTTTTTGGCGTGTCAGAGGCTTTTTAGACTATCTAAAAAAATTGTTTTGCTTTTTTATTTTGTTTGGGGGAGGGGGGGGGGGGGGGCACCAATTGTATTGATGTCGGAACTTACGATTTGTATGGCTTCGCTCGTGTCTTCGCCCGAACCTTTGGGGAAGCGTTGTCAAAGCCGGAAAGTTTTGTTCTCGACCACTGTCCTTTCTCAAATTAGATTCTTAAAACATTCAACAATATGCGCTGCTCTTGAGGGCTACGCTTTCGGCAGCATACGTGATCGAGGCGCCTGTACGTCATCGGATGCAACCCTTCGCGGACTGGCGGCCGGCCCTCCGACTGTTTTGACGAAGTGGCAGGTTCGTTTCCAGTGCAAGTGTATCTTTCCGCGCGTCGCGTCTTTTGGTAGAATCCTCAAGAGCCACCTGAACATAGCATAGAGCCATAGATAGTCCACACGTCAAAACATTGAAACTCTAAAATAAATTTCGAAAGAAAAGACAAGGCCTGTTCACGGGGCACACAGTCATCTTAGCCGCTAGCAATAAACTTTGGAGGATTCTGAGCATTCGGTTACGCGTAGTTTAGTTTTACGATGATAAAACACGGTTCTTTTTCCTCCAAACACCGGGTATTCAACGTACAGTACTCACCAGACCGCATACGATTTTCAGACTTTAGCATATTTAGCTCCAGGATATTAAATGATACAATTGTTCTGCATATGTTATGTCTGTACTGAAATTTCGCATGTACCTGCATAGAAGGCGTGGTCTACAAGATTCCGTTTTCCTGCGGGCGTGCCTACATTGGACAGACTGGGCGTTGCCTCAACATAAGACTACGAGAACACCACAGTTCTATGAAAGGAACCGCTCACACACATCTCGCGATGCATTGCCGGGATTGCGGATGCCAACCCCTTTTTAACAACACGACAGTGATGTTCCGACACAACCACAAACTATCCCGAGAAATGATGGAGACGTACCACATAACACAAAACGGATCCTTGTGTGTGAGCCAGCCCACAGTGACTTTGATGAAGAGCGAGATCGGCTTTTGGATCTCGGATAACTCGGCCGGTTTCGTGTTGAGTGAAAGAAGAAGCGCCAGGGCCACGGAGGGGCATGCCTGCACGAGCAGCAGCAGCATCACATGTATTTTCATTTCAATAGAATCAGTTGCTAGTTCAGCGCTTGTCCTGTGTTTTCTCCTCTGTCTGTCCTTGTCCTAGTCGCGCTGTAAGTAATAATGAACTCTTACCAACTCGCCCAATTGTCCATTTTGCTATGTACATAAACCAATGCGTGACCAAAGAACATTAGATTTGGAAGCTGCTCTTTTAAGCAAAGATCTGGGTCACAAACTCGCCCCTGGTATCTGTCTGCTGGCATCGATAAAAAACAATTGAATGTCGTCTGTGAGGACCAGTCGGCTGCTGCCGACAGATCTCATCTAGTGGTACTTCCGCCTCCAAGGCCTTGGATGTGGCGGCTGCTCGAGAGAAGCTATATAATGCATGAAGTTGCACATTTGATATCAACTGTGGTTTACTTAATGTTTTATTTATCTATTAACAATTCTCGCGTTTTTTATGTTTTTGTTTTTTGCACTGCAATGTAGTGTTTTTTAGGTTCACTCGCGGGCACCGTGCTCGCGGGAGTGCGAGTGTCATTGTTTTTTGTGCTTTTGTTATTTTTTTACATTGTTTACAACCCCTTCTTATGCAATGTCCTTTTTAAACGGCCCTTGAGGATAAATGACGATGAAACGAGTGCGACTAAACAGTTTTTGCGCGTATAAGTCGCAGTAGCCAATAAAATACTGCATCACTTTTCATTTTGAATAATTGAGGGAAATCTACATGTTTAATTTAAATTGAAATATTATGGCTGTAATGTAGCAATAACAGGCTGCAAGCTGTATTTTTGTTTAAAAACAACCAATGTGGAAAAAAAAAATCAGTGTTTACGCCCTTTTCCGCAACCCACCATTGGATCGAAGTTTTGCTTTGCGCCTACGCATATTTTTCTCCACCACTTTTCTTCTTCCAGTAACTTTCGGTTCCATAAACGGGCATCGGAACTTGCAAATATCCGAAAAGGCCGCGCGCGGGGTCCTGTGCGCTCTTGCTTATTCCATGTGACACGGATGAGAGCGAGAGGGTAGCGCAGTAGCTCTCCTTGAAAAGCAACTGCGCTAGGCATCTTCTTTGTCACCTGTTACAACCGCTTGTACCTTGAGTTTGCAACATTCCTTTCGAAGCCGCGGACAAAAAAAAAGTTTGTCGACGAAACGTTTTAGGGTGGTGTTGTCCACGAAACGATTTTCGACGAAACGTCACAGTGTCGACGAAACGTGTGTCCATGAAACGTGTGTCCACGAAAAGTTGTCCACGAAACGTAATTCCACGAAATGATAGGTACCCGAAACCCAAAAGCAATTTTTACAAGCGTCCCAGTTCCGTTGGCAGTCACCGTAGCCAGAGATGTACTCGAGAAAAATGAAAACTTGGGCTCAAGAACCAGCCTCAACGTGGATGAACTGTGTCGCCAGCTCGAATTCTGTCTTGTCAGCACATATTTCAGTTTCCAAGGTGAACTGTTCAAGCATGTCAGCGGAACTGCAATGGGTGCCTCTATCTCTGTCACCCCGGCAAATCTTACAATGGAAACAATCGAGCAGAGAGCGCTACGATCTTTTACCAGCAGGCCCAAAGTGTTCTTACGTTATGTTGACGACTGTTTCTGTATTTTAAAGAAAGCACAAGTCAACTATTTCTTGGTCACCTCAATTCCATTGAGCCTGCCATTCAATTCCCATTCGAATGCGAAAAGAATAACACCTTACCGTTTTTCGATGCATTGCTGAAAAAGCAAGTGGAAGAACTGATGTTCGCTGTGTACAGGAAACCAACGCATACCGGGCGCTACCATTAGTTCGACACGGAACCTTCCAAAGAGTCACAAGGCGTCAGTGGTCTCCACACTTCTGTCCAGAGCAATGACTATTTGCTCATTAGAGATCGAACAGAAAGAAAAGAAGAAGCAGACCGTCATTGCTGACCCTGAAGAACATGCCAAAGCAAAAAGCCATCACAATACACGCAGCCTCGGCCCATCGCGCATCAGCGTCGTGTGCTAAGGAAAGAAGGAATCCAAGTGTCACACAAGCCCGTGTCCACAGTGGGACGATTCATGCCGCGACCCAAAGATCGCCTCCCGAAAACAAGAGAAAAAGGGGTGGTCTACAAGATCTCATGTGCAAAGTTCCCCCTTACTTACATCGGCTGAGAAGAAAATCTTTTCTCGGCGCATCACACAGCATTAAACAACGTACGCAAGTTCAACCGGGAGCGCAGCGCCGTCGCTGAACACTGCGATGTTCACTACCATCCAATCAACTTCGCGAACGCGCGAATGACTGAAACGCGGCCACAATTCCGAAGAGGGCTTTTCCTGGAGTCGTGACACATTCAACACACACCGGGAAACATAAACAGGTCCCTGGGTGCTTTGCCAACGGTGTATGTCCATGGATTGCGCCACCTGACGACGGCAACAAACAAAAAAACCATCTGTATAAAAAACAATTGAGTCGAAAGCAATTAAGAAGATGAAAACTGCCGCTGCTCCTCGCGATTTAGTCACCCCTGATGAAGAAACCGAGAAGCTCTTGAAACGTCGGGTTGAACAGTTTTTCTTTTTCTATTTTGGTTGGAGCTTCTTTCGTTTATCCATAATCTGTCTCCAACCAGACAGATCCCTGTCAAAAATGATATCATTAAAAAAAAATGAGATAACAAAGAGGATAAAACCAGACATTCAGATCAGTTTGTAACATTTGTGGGCAACAGAGTTTCTTTCACTGTGCTTTTGTATGTGTTTAGTGACATATTTGGCGTTATAAGTGTATGAAGATAACTGTGTGTATTAAGGAAGTTTGGAATTTGAAATGAGAGGTTAAGTTGGTAAGTCGTTTTGTGTAAGTGTTTTCATCTTCTGGTTTTCAAAGTTTTAAATTTGCAGAGTGCGTAACTTGTTGGGTTTTGTAATATGTAACTTGGATTTCGTCTGTTACTTTTCAAAGTTTGAAACTAATTTTTTTTTTTTGCCGGAAGCATGCCGGTGCGTTGTTTTGTGTAAGAGTAATAATACTATTACTATTCATTGCAACAGTGTCCCGCACACAAGCACACACGTGCTTTTGCAGGCCTGGGTAATTTATGTACTCGATTATTGTGCAATATACATATGTATGTATTGTGGGCTTTGCGGCCCATCACCGCGAAAAATGAACTCGTGCTCGGCCACCGGCGCGCAACGTGCGCGCGAGCCATAACAAAGGCTCGGGGCTCGGCCGTGAGTTCGCTGCCAGGAGGCAGTAAAGGTGTGTGTTCTCTGAGTTCTGCCTTGTTGATCCTTCTTGCGGGTGAGCAGTATAGCACCGAACCCGACATTATTTGGCGCTCCACGCGAGGCCTACTGCTCCCCGAGGGTTGGTCCGCAGGCTTTTAGCCTGTTTTAGGCGTGTTAGCCTGGTTTTTCTCGCTTTTGCCATCCCCGATAGGCCTACGTGGTCGTTCGACTTTAGCTTCGGCCACCAGACGCCATCTTTTCCATCGCGGGTTGGGCATTGTGTATATTGTGCATACTGTAGTATATTAAGTGTTTTTCCGTTCTTTTGTGTTCCGTTTTGTTCTGTTTTTCTGTTTGGCTGTTTTCCTGCCATTGCTTCTGCGATGCAGACCCACCATAGAGCCGCCGCAGACCAAGGCGAGACCGGAGAGGTGCCTGACCCGACGTCCATGGACCTGATGGCTAGGGTGGCCAGCCTCTGCGACACGGTCGCGCAACGCCTGGTCCGGGTTGACCACGGACCCCAAGGGCAAGGGCCACGACCCGAGGTGCCGGTTCCGTTGTACACGGGCTACGACGACCGGAAGTCCGTGGCCGACTTCCTGGCCGAGCTGGCGGCCTATAAGCTCGCCACGGGAGCCTCGGACGAATACGTCCTCGCGTGGGTTCTGCCCGCGGCGCTCCAGGCAAGCGCCGCGCGCTGGTGGCGCATCGTGGCCCCCTTCCTCACCTGGGAAGACTTTCGGCGGAAGTTTCAAGATTAGTTTCGTCCACCTGGGTACCAGTCTCGAGTCCAGCGAGAACTGGAGCGCCGGACCCAGCACCCGGACGAGACCCTCGTCGAGTATGTACGGGTGATGCAGGAGCTCTATGACAGAGCCTGCCCAACGACGTCGGAGTCGGACAGGGTTGCTCGGGTGATGCAGCAGAGCCACCCAAGATTCCGGCCCTACGTGCATGGCCGCACGTATTCCACCCTGGAGCACCTGGCCCGGGACGCTCACGGCATACAAGAGACGCTCCTGGCCGAGCTGCAGTATCGGCCCCCGCCACCACATGAAGAAGCTCTCGAGCCGTCCTGTGCCTGGCGAGCTCCCGTGCCCAGAAGAAGTCCGACTCAGCGCCAAACCCTGGATGGCGCGGTCCGTCCCCCCCCCTCGTCCGCTGGACTCCTACACCTTCGGGCAACGGGAGCACTGGAGACCACTCGATGGTTCGGACCCCCGCGGCTACGTTCCGGCCGGCTGGATCGAGACTACGGCAGGGCGAAAGCCGTTCAAAGTCCTACCCCCGCAATGCCAACCGGGGCGCCGATCGCCGGTCCAACAAGGAACACCAAGAAAGGCCGCAACGACAAGCGCAGGCAAGCCCGACGCACGGCCCTGACCGGCGCAACTCGGTGCGGTGCTTCGGCTGCGGTCGCAGTGGCGACTTCCGGCGTGACGGCCCCGACCTGCGGCGCAACCGTCCTGCAGCCTCGGGAAACGAGTTCACCCCTGAACGCCTGTCGGCCGCGGTGACCATGGAAAACCCGGCAAAACTTCCATCGGTATGTCGAATCCAGCCTGACCTTAATTGAGCCGTTTAGGGGATCCACTCTCACCGACCGCCATCCCCACGACCCGGTGCAGATACACAACGAGGAGGAGCGCCGGCTCCTGTGCCCTCTTTGTGGGGTGCCCGAGATACAAAGGGGCACCCATCAGGCCGGTGCTCTCCACCGTGCCGCCGCCAGGGCCGTCGTCTTGCACCTCGCGGCCATCGACGAGCACAACCTCCAGCGGGCCCTGGCGGTCATCCGGTGCCTCAGACCCGCCCTCCTCCGCCCCCCATCGCCGGCGGAGATCGCCATCAACACATCGATGACAACGACGAACCGTTCTGACCATCCTTACCCCGACAACTCCAACCAACTCGGAGGAGGGGGGGAGTTTGTGGGCTTTGCGGCCCATCACCGCGAAAAAGAACTCGTGCTCGGCCACCGGCGCGCAACGTGCGCGCGAGCCACGAAAAAGGCTCGGGGCTTGGCAGTGCGTTCGCTGCTAGGAGACAGTAAGGGCTCATTCACATGGGAGCGGATCCGCGTTCGCAAGCAGTTGCGAACGCGGTTGTATAAGCGATTCAGTACAATTGCACGCGCATTTGATAACATCAAATTCGCGTGCAATTGTACTGGATCTTTATACAACCGCGTTCGCAACCGCTTCGCGAACGCGGATCCGCTTCCAGTGTGAATGGGGGGTAAAGGTGTGTGTTCTCTGAGTTCTGCCTCGTTGGTCCTTCCTGCGGGTGAGCAGTAGCACCGAACCCGACAGTATGTATAGTATGTATGCATGTATGTAAGATGAAATCGACCTGTGAAATACACCTTTGACGAAACGTCTAGACTGCTACGTGTTGGCGCCGACTGATACGGTCCCTTTTAGATCGAGCCTGGGTATTTCAGACACCCTATATATAAAAATGTTAAACTTTAAACGCATTTACGAATATATAAAAAAAACTATTCTTAGCTATTATTGTAGTTCTGTTATTCTGTTATTAATACAGAAACGCAGCTCATTTCTTAAATGTGGCAAAATTGCACGTAAATATACTATAAACTCCACTTTTTATGTTTTTAACACTTCTTAACCGTTTACAGTGACTTGAACTAACTTGTGATGGCAATACACTGAGTAACAAATGACATACTTAAGAAAAATACGACAACAAACCTTCACTCAAATTGAGCTAACTTCTCTTTATTGTAGGGGCTTTGCCGCACGACGTCGGCTCCGAAGAGACATGTTCCAGAAACGACAAAGGCAGGGCAGGATGCTGGTCTACCGTAGGGTACAAAAAGTTACGGTGCCCTTAATGAAATATTAAAGCGCCTAGGCTTAGCTCTATATTTGTGTGTCCTTGCGTTGCCTCCGAGCCCCTTTTGAAAGCACGTCCAAATAGAGCGTATTCTACGGAGCGCCGTAAAAGGCTGAGTATGCCTTATATCTCCATAATGTGGGTGAATTTAATAGTCTAAAATTATGCCCACCATATTTGTAATTGTACCGGTATCTTTAGATTTGTTAGACATAAAAGGTAATTACAACAATTAATTATTAACCTTATTATATCAAACACTCATTTGTTTCCTAAATTTGCCCTTTGACGGGAACCAATATTATATCAATCCTTTTCGTGTGCGATGCGTATTTTTCACAACAACGGTTTGGCCCCCGTTTCGTGAAACAGCCTGTATTTCAAGCAGAGTGCTTCGTCCAAGGACTTGGCTTTCATATCGTATATATATATTACAGAAATATTCAAACTATGACCCGGACCATCCGTGTATCAACTGACATTGAAATACCTAACAAAAAATCCTTGTGTTTTACACCAAGGTACCGACTCTCCAGGTACTTCTTCCCTCTCCTTGTTTTAGCGGTGATAGATCTTGCTCGTATTAGGGCCTTCACGGTAATGTGCTGTGTTATAGCCTCCTCTATACTGACAAAGTCTGGCATATCGCCGCGAGAAGCGCCCGCCAAAATTGAAAAGGTAGAGCGACAGACAACGGATGGAGAGAAGAGCCTAAAGTTCCTCTATCCTGGGAAAAGTGGCGCCATTCTTTGAACTAGCCGCCGCGCACACTATTGGCCAGTCGTCACGTGACATCTGGCTTTCTGTTTTAAACTTCCGGTCGCCACGAAGTTTCCAAGATATTGCTACGCCGCAGCTGACGGGCTGCTGCGCCCGCTGCGCCTGCACTCCATTCCGCCGTAAACACGAGCGATGTAATAGCGAGCACAACATTGCCAACCTGCCATGCACGGACGCCCGTGCCGTGGAAGGTAAGGCCCTACGCACAGTTGCGTTTGAGAGCGTTTGATTGCGCTGAGTCAAAAAACGAAAGCGAGTCACCGGCACATCTGTGCATTGTATGAAGCATGGAATCCAATTCAAGGAATGGCTTGGCACGCGACAAAGGAAGTATGGATGTCCTGCGTTCTTACAGTCGCAACGCAGTGAAATGCTCTCGAACGCAACTGTGCGTAGGTTAAGTCGTTCAATAAGGCCTGCTCCTGCTCGTGCTTGCGGCATCGGCGTCGCTCCCAATTACGGGTGCGTGCGGAGTACGCACCTCGTCAGTGTTGCGTACGTGCTCGCGTACCATACTTGGTTTCGCACACATAGCTTGCAACGCTGCCGCGGCTGGGGATCCGAGCATGTAAATGTATCTCTACTCTGTTTTAATATAAGTGCAAGCGCAGCCAGTGCGACAAGCACGAGTATGTTTTTCTCTGACGACGCTCTTACTGGACGAGCGTGTGTCCTTAGTCCGCTCAAAGTGCGTTCGCTCTTGTAGCGTCAATAGGGTCTCCTTCGCTCGCAGTCTTATTGAAACCAAAACGCAAGCAAGCAAACGAAAAATTCGAGATCAACCTCACACTCGCGCCAGCAGCTTTTACAGCGCAAACTTCACGTGCAGGTCTTTGGCAGGCTAACCTAGGATCTGCAGAAACGGGCGTTTGAGGTGGCGTTCCATGATGTGCTCTCGACTAAAATCCTATCTCTTCAATCTATTGCAAGACCACTTCAGTATCGACCAATTAAAAACGTTAATCATGCAAAACAAAGAAGAGCAAAAATTTCGAGAAAGATGCTCTCCCAGACATTTCTTTTTCGTTACCTTCAACCAAGAGAGTAAAACCACCGCTGCAAGGGAACTGGAAATGTAAATGGTATGTACTAACATCTCACAAACCACTTTTTTTTCTTCAGTAAGACAAGTTGCATCAGTTTTACAATACAAATTTGATGCACAAACTGATGATTTTGGATGCCTCCTTTATAAAATGCCGTTCCATTTATTTGTTTTAGTTGGCTCTCTAAAGTCCCCAAGGCACCCTCAGCAAAACCTGTATAATTACACCACAAGGCAATTCCCACAGTACTGAAACATCAACAGGACAGACTGCTGCAGCGACCGCAGCTGCTCTTTAGTTTGGCTGTCCGATACTGTTTCGTGGTCAACCGAGGCACACCTACCACAAGTGCCATCCCTGTCCATTCAAGGAGTGTGTGTCCTCCCGAGGGCCCCCAGCAAGGTCCAAGCGGAGGTTTTCCCTCAGGGCAACCGGCCGCAGTGACCGCAGCTGTTGGTGAGTTTGGCAGTCCGATACTCTTTCCAGGTGAACTGAGGCTCACCTGCCACTAATGCCGTCTTTGTCGATTCTAGGCGAGTGAGGCCCCCCAGCAAGTTCCAAGTGGTGCTGTACAAAACCTAACTTTCCCAGCTTCCCCAGAGCAGCCTGCTTCGGCAACACCCCCCCCTCCCCCCCCAAGCTGCCGGTGAGTTTCGCACAATGATACTGTTTCCAGGTCGACCAAGGCACCCCTACAACGACTGCCGTCTCTGTTCATTTATTCATTCTAGAAGTGTGTGCCGTCCCATGGCTGCCCAAGCAAGGTCTGAGCAGCACCCTACAGGTCCGTGCTTCTCCAGCTTGTCCTGGACAGACTGCCGCAGAAACAGCTGATGAGTTTTCATTTCCGACTGCTGTCTATTTCCTGGCAGAGTGCAGACAGTTATACACAGTTACTTACATCCGATCTTATTGTCTCACTGTTAGCCACTTAACAAGACTAAATAGTAATCTTTTTTTTCTTTTTCAGGCACACTGTTTACTCTGGCATCAGGCAGTATCATCAGAATGCCAGTCCTTCTGGTGTACCGATGAGTAACAAAGAGCTACAAAGACAACCATATTCAATGCAGATAAAACTGATATTGGCGCAACAAAAGCAGTTGCAACGTGAAGAGAACAATTTAAAATTTGGACTTAAAGGGGCCGTGAAACGTTTTCCCGAAATTCAGAGCTATATGTGTATTTGGAATCTTTGTCCTTTATTGCATAACCCACGTTCATTCATTTGATCGTCCGGATTCATTTATTGGCGCAAAAAAGATAATTTCGGTTTCTCGGGGAGCTTCCCTCTCAGTTCTACAAACACGTCATCATAAGTAACCAATAGGGAATTTTTGTTGTCTGCGCAAGATGGCGACGTAGACCGGACTGAATGACCACAGACAGAGCGTCAGATATCGCCTCAACAGCGGCGCCATAATGACGTCACGCAGGCAAGTCAACGAAGGAGATCTGACGTCTGATATTTCAGCAAAGGATTTCTCATCGATGGAAATAAGAGGAATGTAAGAACTTTAATTTTGACGGTGTTGGCAGTGTTAGTTTGAAAGCGCAATGATTTCAAGCGTCCACCATGCTCATTCCAAACACCATCGAACTTGTTGTTCGCAAGGTAATGACGTCACGAGAGGAAACCATAGGAGGGCGCCACCAAAACATCTCGCCGCTAATAGACCCGTGACCCGGTTGTTACCATGGCTACCAAGCGACGGAAGACTAGGATGCGTTTGAAACCGAAACTCAATCGCAATCACGTGATGCTGTATCGTGTAAATAATATAAGAGCGTCAATAAATGATTATTTGTTTTTATCATTTTCAATTTGTTATGCGAACAATAAATAAAGTTTAATATCTGTTCCGCTTTATATATCACTTATGATGACGTTTTGTTGCCTCTGGTTCCCACACCGTGTCGTATGGTCGTTTCAGAATCGCCGAAACTTATGATTTTTAAACGCGGTTTGTAAATTCCAGACACAATATTTGGCCGCAAAACTTAGAAAACATACATCTTTGGGCTTTATTGAATATAAGAAAATTAAGATGAGGTCAATACATTTTTGTTTCATGGCCCCTTTAAGCGCTTTCTCGTTGCAGATCCACTTAAAGGCCGGTTCACACATACCGCGGAGCGCTAAGTTAGCGCTACGTGAGCGCTCCAAGGAGCGCTCATGTGGCACTTCCTAGCGCGTGATGTAGCGCTCGGTTAGCGCTTCACCAGAGCTCTGTTAGCGCTTCGGAAGCGCTCTGTTAGTGCTCCAGAAGAGCTTTGTTAGCGCTCTCTTAGCGCTACAGAAGCGCTTTGTTAGCGCTCTCACGCTCCTTGCGTCGTGCTTGCTGCCGCGGAATAGTGCGTGCACGGCGATTCCGTTGTTGTTGTTTTTGAGCGCAGCTGTTAGGGCGCCCGTTTCCGGCTGCTGCGTCAGGCGTCGTGGTCGGCGTCAGCCGTCGCCGTCGGCGTCGGCGTAACCGCGACGGCGCGTGGTGGGCACATTTTCCCCGCTTTATCTACGAAAACGGTCCCAGTTCTCAAAGACTACGCGGTTAATGATAATCTCCTCCGACTAAATACTAGCGGCAAATCTTCCCGGTCCCTCAGTACCACGCAGGTTTCCGCCGGCGTAAATCTAGCGGCACATCTTTCTGCCGCTGGCGAACGAAAACTCTCGGCGAATCTAGCGGCAAATGTTCCGCGCTTATATCTAGCAGGCAGTACTGTCCGTCGCGACGGCGAGGCAGGGAAATTTTTCCTGCTGAATCTAGCGGGAGAACTTTCCCGCTATACCTAGCGGAAAATTTTCCCCGCTAAATTTGCGGAAAATTTTCCCTGCTAGATTTAGCGGGAAACCCTGCCCCCCTCCTCGAGGTGACGTAGGACCCCTAGGCCACGTGACCCCCCCTCCCTGAGAGGTAACGCGACCCCCCCCCCCTCCCGCGCTCTCCTGCTCCTCAAGAGCTGCGCTCCAATACGGCGTTACATGGAGCAGTAAAACGGCTTGGCGTCTTCCGGTGGCATTGAAAGAAGAGGAAGTAAAAGAGCTGCTCTTCAAGCAAGGGTCGGGCAAGGCGATCCAAGTCATGGACTCTGAACGACTAATTGATTGGGTACGACCTCACGCTTTTTTTTTCAATAGGCTTGACCTCAGGTTTCAAGACACGCAGTTAAAGATAATCACCAGGAAAGAGCTCTGTGTCTCGGTCCTCAGCCTATAGGAACAAGGTTCGCCGGTACCTGTCGGTATCTCGGTGGCGAAAGATTTCGTGCACCCAGAAGGCTCTTCTGGGCGTTAAGCCGTCCACAAACATATGCACTAATCGCGCATGTAAGAGCATTTGTCGCGTTTCTATTTCACCATCCCACATGTCCGCCATGGTGCTGCTGATGCACACCCAGCCACAGGAACCGAAATCGCAGTGCACGCGCTAATCCGCGGCACCGCGCGTACAAGCAGCGCTACTGGGAAGCGCTACACGGCGCTACTGAAGCGCTAACAAGGCGCTACTGGAGCGCTAACAGGGCGCTACTGGAGAGCTAACAAGGCGCTACGGGAGCGCTAATCACGCGCAGTATTAGGACGAAGTCACGCGCTAGGAAGCGCCACATGAGCGCTCCTTGGAGCGCTCTACGTAGCGCTAACTTAGCGCTCCGCTGTATGTGTGAACAGGCCTTTAGTGTCTCGAAAAGTCCACTATGACTGCATGACGTAAACGCGCCCTCGAGAAAGTTTTTAAGATTCATCTTTCTTGTGGTTCCCATGGTTTCAATGTGGTACTGGGGAATTGGGGTAGCTTTCGCCTGCAGAACGCACACTTCATTGGCATCTCCAGGACTTCAAGTTTGTGTCAGACATAATGCACAAGCTGATGGATTCTTTAGCATACAAGGCGAGTCAAACTTGCAGCATATAACACATCTCGTGCATCCTTATCTTGAGTATGCATCTGAAGTCGGATACCTGCAGACCCGTCTCATCAAGCAGCTCGATGTTTAACCCCATGCGGTTTGTACAATTTATTCGTCTTCAGGTGTACCGTATCAGTAACAGCATTAGAAGGTGTAAGGGCTTTAGAAGTATTTTATGATATGTAAAAGTGACTGCACTCTGTCAGTAAAGCTACCTGCACATTTGTGAAGTGTTAAGAAAGCATTTTGATGGTGTATGGTGTGTCTCCGTGTCATTTATCTTCTTTTTTCATTCTGTGATCTATTTTGTTATGTACTCAGCATGTGTTCTACTTGTAGTGCATACTCCTGCCGTGGCCTTTTACTTGGCTGGCAGTTTTGTGAAATAAATAAAATTGTGACTTGATTTTGTTCTCTTTAACGTCATCTGTGCTTGTGTATTTTCATGGAGATTTTGATCTCGCATTCGCTTGTTTTGCATTGTTCTCTGGATGAGATTTGAATTATTTTTTGCCTCATTCCCTTTTACTGAAATAACCTGCAATTGCTTGACTCTTTTCTTAGATTTGATGTAGACTCCAGAGGCCTTATATACATCTACAAGAATTAATATGTATGAATATTGACATGTTGAATAGAGAACTTTCAGGTCTTCATTAAAATTGTATAAAAGTAAAATTCGTAAGCACTCGATTAGGTGCTGAAACCGAGCGCTGGTTCCCAAGTCTGCACCAGGTTTCTAGCCCTAGGACGCTGGCCCAGGAGTCTAAAAGCAGCGTAAATCGTAATTAAACCTGGATTTTTTGTTTTTTCAGTATGAACGAATAACAGAAAAGATACAGACACTGATAAAATTACGGAGTAACAAAACTAAACGAAAACGGAGTTTTCATTTCTAAAAACGGTTTCATCAAATAAAATAACGAAAATAGTATTTATTACGCTCGGAAGAGTAGCGGCACCGCGTAGCCCGTAGCCTGTAGAAAGGCCCGCGGTGTCGCAAATTTTACAGCATGCACAGAATACACACGCACAGAAATACGTAGCGATTTTTATCATTACTAGTACTGCAGTCAGCTTAAAAATGCTAGCTTAGCGTCAACCACATCAACGCTTCCCCGATTAGAAAGAAAATAGTATTTTGCTTTCTAGGCCGCCAAATTGTTTTTAGCGCCCGTAGGCCAAACCCTCCCGAAAGCTCGCCAATGACACATATTAAAAAGTAGTGAATCATTTGAAATCGTGGAGAATATAATTGCAATTTGGCGGTTTGATATGATGATTAAAAACGACTTGCAATTCCTGTGAAGCCGAAGGTGACACACTCACGAGACACTGACCATAATGCAACTCGGTAGGAACGATTGGGACGATTATCCAAAGCACTTTCGGGATCCACGGTTGGACGAACAGATCTAGAGCGGCTTCAGGACGGTCGGATGCGAATGCGGGCTCTAAATGAGGTCATTGCCACACTTATATGACGAGAAAAGTCCACACGATCGGCAACTCGCCCGCTCCAGCTGACCGAGACGTCGAGACGCTTGGGAAATTCCAGAGGGCGCCTCCGTCGCAAACCGGAAGTTCGAGGTGGGGTAAGGAGGGTTTTTGGGGGAGGAGGGGAAGTGAATGCGCCACCTTTCCCGGATACAGGAACTTTAGGAGAGCCACGTGACGGGCGCCCCGCTGCGGCCAGACGCCGAAACACACTTCTCCCAAGCGATGGAATGTCCGCTCGTGCTCCTCGCGTATCCTCGTGCTACCGCTTCTTTTCTCGTCGTGTTTGAAAACCATGTTTCGGGTCCTCGACGCTGCAAAGGCTGTGCGCTGACGACCAGGTTCCCGAGAATGCGCTGTGCTACCAGATCCTCGCGCACAAATCTGCGACCGGGCACTCTATCGGGTCTGTCGACGAACTGCCAGGCTTTGTGAGTATAGAGGAGGCTATGGCTGTGCATACAGTTCTCAACTACCGATAGCAGTGGCTTCCGCCAACAGTCCTTCCTAAGCTAATGTCCTGAGGACGACGATGGGCGGGGAGTTTAGAGGGAACGCAAGGAAACACAAATATAAAACTATCCAAGCTAAGGACAGCATGACTTTTTATACCTCTACGATAGAGCACCACCGCTGTAGGGCCGTTGATCAGTTTTAATAAATCACTCCTTGGAGCCAACGACGTGCGGCAAAGCCCCTATAACGAATACAAACTAGCTAGCCTCAATTAGAGTGAGGGTTTGTTGATTGGCTTACTCTTAAGGAGCTCATATGTTACTCAGTTTTTGCCTTCACAAGTGAGTTCAAGCCACTGTAAACGGTTAGGAGAGTTTAAAAAATATTTTTATAGACGTGCAAATTTGTCACAAGAGAAATGAGCTGCGTTTTTGTATAAATAACGAAACAAAAATATGTATAATCATTATTTTTTATATATATGTTCGTAAAATCATTTTATATGAAATAGTTCGTTGGTAAATAATTTGGGATCTGTCTGTAAAACCAGTTTATTCTGCGTATTTCCTAATACCTTTGCATAGAAATCTTTTATCGTAATTTTTAATATTCTGTGTGCATGTCGCAAAACCTTTCATAAAATTAGTAGAAGAAGTTATTACTACGTGCATGCTTAGGGCGTGAAATTGACGGCTACGTAAAGTACCATAGCGAGAACCTGCGCAATGTCCACGCCTCGAGCTTCAAATTTTGTATGTCCAGAAGAAAATTAGCTACGCCGTTCGCGTATGGCTCGATTCCCTCCCAAGAACATGACTGTAACATCTATATTTTACATAACTATAAAAATATGACCCGGTCCATCATCGCATGATCTGACGTGGAAACACACTCTAGCAAACTATAACGGAAAATATGCTTTTACATCCCAAATAACAGATTCAAGATTTTAGACCTAATCCGTGAGCGTTGAATGTAGGCCTGGATCGTTTGGCGTGGGATGACCCAGCTGGAAAAGGTACTTTGTTCAAACAGCGTTATCAGAGCGTCCAAGAGTTCCAACCCCTTCTTTCTCCAACCGCACACTCAGACACACTCGTGTAGTGATCATGTCATGCGAGGGAGACGTGCCCGTTATGGCCAGTGGTTCAAGAGCAATGGCTCCAGAGCGCCGACTCGCAGCACCAAGTTCGGACGCAAGAACGTCAGCACGCCGCGAGGAGACGCTCTTTCAGTGGCCTGGTACATCTATCGGTCATTCCAATACACCAATATCACAAACACCAAAAGATAGCGCGCCAAACGCACAATGAATTTGGGGAACGTACTACATGTTTCTCCTTTCTGCCAACGCATCCACCACGTGGCACTAATGAGTGCGAGGAAGAAAGAGCGTAGCGCAGTTGCCTTCATTTGATCGCTCGTTTCCGTTACCTCTGTCGCATCTAAGGTCACCTGCTTCTAAAGCAGCTGGTCCCATACATCCAGTTGACAAAATTCTTATGGCGCCACGACGCTGCGCGTTTTCCCACAGCAAAGCGCTGGATGCTCCAGCTTATTACCCAGGTACCACCACAGAATTATCGTGCCGCAAGCATTCCTCCCCCCTCCCTTCTTTTTTTTTTTTTGGTGGGGGGGGGGGGGGCAACGCGTCGCTATTTTTGGTCTTTAGGCGCATTTTACATAAAAATTCGCATGTACCATTCGGTCAACTGTGCCACTGGAGAAGCGCCGATTGACGGCGACGCTTCGCCATTTTTGGCCCAAACGTATCCGTCATGCACCACCTCGGCTATATAATTGCATAGTCAATAGACTTTCATCCAGTGCTTTATGCGACACGCTCATTTCCCATGTTGACATTCCCATCCGCCCTAGGAGCAGGTGAGCATTTCGATCTCGAACCCCCTCCCCCGTTTTCCCTTCAAGTATCTCGTTATTATTTCCGACGTATAGAACATTATAACGTCCCCTGCCGATGACAGTGCACGGCCAACGGAGCTCACGGGGCCGCCAGAGTCCTTCAGCTAGGCCAGGCTTACCCAATCTCACTTACAGTCGCGGTCGCAGCATCGACACTGCAGACCAGAGAAATAATCTTACTGAAGGATTCTACCGTGCTTCTGATGGCCGATACTAAACACAACGCCGTCTATAGGTAGTTTTCAACTGACGTCACCAGAACAACCACGCCCACACCACGCCATTTTATTTATTTTTTATTGTTAGCATACGGCGTTTGCGACGCGTAGCGCACGGAGCCACCGCAGGCCACCGCACGGAGACGCCGGTTGCGAACACGATTGACACGTGGTTCATCTTTTGTGATTGTGAACGGTTTAGACACTGTCTTGTGGGTTCTGACGACGACTGCTTCGTGTTGGTTGCTCTATGGCCAACTCGAGAACTTCGAGCTTCGGTTCCGCCAGTTATCACGATGAACTTCAAGGAAAAGAACGCCGTCGCTACGATCCGAAAATCGCGATGTGTGGTGGACTTGATCCGTTCACGTTGAAAGCCAGACCTGAAAAAGGACTGGAAGCTGTGGCCTCAGCTTGATGCCGGTGACATCACCGACTACTCACGTAAGAATGACGAGCTACTTGACCAGAAAACAGACGAAAGCCTACAAGTAGTTGGAGGCTCACAACTACCTGAGCGGCGGCTCGGTGAGGGAGCCCTCTCTAAAGACAATCGGCACCGATGCACTCGTCGTTGTTTCCGAGGTAAGACACGCTAAGTTGTTCCAGAAATAACGTGTGATGTCTTTATTTATTGAAAATTAAGACACTGTAACACATCACTGCGTGCTCGAAACATTAGTGCTTGATATTATTTCGTAATGTGTGCTACTTTATGGTTGTATTTGCATGTGCCTCATCCTTTAAAACGTAGTTCACCACTATAAAAAAAAAACATTGTCCAGTCTGAAAACCCTCTGCTGCTTGTGCTTGTTGCAGGTGAAGCACTCCCAGAGCCTCTCGGCACCACCCCTCAAAGCCTGGTTGCTAATGAAAAAAGACGGGCAAAGTGGTGATTGCCCACTGCACCTGCATGGCAGGAAACGGTGAAGCATGCTCTCAACTACTTCAGCTTGGGCGAGTTGGTGAATCATGCTAATACTTCACAGCGCTAATACTTCGCAGGTGGCCGATGTTCTGTCTACCTTCCAAAAATGCCTTGATCCGTTAAAACTTACCCACGAACTTCCGGTCGAGTATTCAATACGATTCTTAGACCTTCGATTGTTCTTTAAAAGCTGTCACATCTGCTGGTCTTACGAACTGAGGGCAAAAAAGCCACTACTTAATCATAGTTCCGCACACTCAAAACTTGTTAAACGAGGCATTGCTAAACCGTATGGCCTCCCTATACGGAGAAAGCCTGGCACGTCGCGAAGAAAAAGTGGCCGCCGGAAGTAGGAGAGGGAGGGGCGGGGAATCGAAGAGCGGAGGGAAGCTAGACTGCTAGCGCCACACAAGAGCGAGCGGCCAAACGCAGAAACAGTCTTTTGCGGTTTTTCCACGTCTCTTGGGGTTCGGGCAAGCCAGCGGGCACGGAGAGAGTCACTAAATATCAGTGCGTCATATTTTAACCGGACGACGCGGAAACCTCCTCCACCGACGGGGGCGACCCGCGGTACCGAAAGCGCGCGTATTGTGACGTCTTAGGTCCTGGGCTTACTACTGGTCAGAGCCGCTAAAAGCTTCTTCTTTAGTAGAAATACAAAATATACGGGGCGCGAACCGTTTCAATTATTTATAAAAGTTGTTTTTGTTCAGTATTTGAGATCAGAAAAGAAACAAATGCAGTTTATAAAGTACGGAAACAAGAAATGATCCGTCGACATACCCGCCACCAATCGGTGGAAAAGGCGGCGCCTACTAGAAAGGAGTAGTGGGATCAGGCGCCCACACGGAGAGGTCCCGGATGTACGCGGCGGCGCTGCGGCCGTAGGGACCGAAGGACTCCGGCCGGCTCTGAGCGTTCCCAAGGCCTTCGGTGAGCAGCTTTGTCTGGCGGTTTGGCCGTTTCGCGGTATGGCAGCGCGAAGTGGCTCCCATTCTGAACTGATCTTTACCCCGTGTTTGCTGTCGTTTGTGGCCAATGAAGTGTCATGCCGAATTTGTGTTTAATCGCGCAGCAAATGCAATGAGAGCCGCCTCTAGCTGCCCGCTACATACAGCCTATCCAGAACACGCTTTAGTGGCGCCCTCTCGCGCCGTCGACACGGAGTACGGCAGCCGTGAGCGCTCGCTCAGCTCACCGCCCCTCGTCTAGTTCACGGCCACTCAAGCAACCAAGGACGTCATGAAGGAGGTTATTTTTTGCTTGTTTTTGTAATCTTGACGGTGCCGATAACTTCTAAAACAAATCGTGGTTCGGGGTGCGGCCAGCTCGTGGCAGCTCACAGTCTATCTCTGCCCGTTCTGCTCTGCTGCGCTATGTTGCGCTTCGCGCGCTTCTCCTCTCCTTTGGTCTGCAAGCCGCTCGCCCTATGGCGCCCGCCGTCGATAGTGCCGCAGCTTTCTCCGTACTTGTTAAGCGAGAGCTATGGCTAAACTTTGCCTAAAACACTCTCGCAAAGTCCTGCGTGCACATGACCGATATGAGCTTCAAAAGCGCCAAATAACTCGATTGGTTTCAGCAGGATGCCCTTTGTCGTTGTCAATTCCAGTCTCAGGGCTGCGCGCCTATACTTAAAAGAGGTTCGAGCAGGCAGGAGCCACTAACCTACAAAACGAGAAAACGCACTATTGGCCTGTCATGGTGCCTTATATTCCCAACCTGTCTCACCAGATTAAAAAGGTATGCAAAGTCGAGTAAACGTCGACGTTGTTTTCTCTGCTTCGCGGACTTTTCCAGCCTACGCAGGCGGGTGTTTGCGCCATCTATTTCACCAGAGTGCTGCAGCTGAAACTACACAAGACAGCTTCGTTTCCTGCGGCAGAAGGAGTGATTTATTCATTTCCCTCTTACCTGCGGGAAGCGTCACGTCGGGCAGACGGGTCGCTGTCTCAACGATAGACTTCGAGAAGATAACAACAACGCCATTAACGCTAACTCAGGTCACCTGGGCGTTCATTGACGAGATTGTGGATGCTCTCCCCTTCTAAACAATTGCACGGTACTGGAACGAAGCAGAGAACAAACCTAACTAGAGAAATTATCAGCCGCTAGCATAGACCTGCTAGATGGATTATGTGTTAGTACCCCATCGATTACCTTATCCAAAAAGAGTTAGATTGTTTAGGAAACCTCCTTAGTGACTTTACTGTAGTCGGACTTGATCTTATCCTCTTTCATTTCTTTCTTTTTAATTTTATTTTGTAATCTATTTCCTTGACTCTCTTTCTTCCTTTTTTCTTCCTTAACTTCTCTCCTTTTCCTTCTCGTTATCGTTTTCTTTTTCCTTCTGCTCTTCTCTGGTTAATTTATATTTTCTTCTTCTTTGAGTGCATAAGAGTAAAGATAGTCGAGGTGATGTTTAATACATCCCAGAGTTGACAGAGCAATACGT